>CAKLIZ010001033.1:0-57497 GCA_922035795.1 Oreochromis mossambicus
AATGAAGAGAAGATCATTGAAAACAATAATATCATTAACCAGGAGGATACTTGATGTCTCCACTAATGCAAAGATAAAAGAAAGCTTTATAAGAAAGCCCTCCGCAAAGCCAGAACATCTTACTATTCGTCACTGATTGAAGAAAATAAGAACAACCCCAGGTTTCTCTTCAGCACTGTAGCCAGGCTGACAAAAAGTCAGAGCTCTACTGAGCCAACAATCCCTTTAACGTTAACTAGTAATGACTTCATGAACTTCTTCACAAATAAAATTTTTATCATTAGAGAAAAAATTACCAATAATCATCCCACAGATGTAATATTATCTACAGCTACTTTTAATACCATCGATGTTAAGTTAGACTCTTTTTCTCCAATTGATCTTTCTGAGTTAACTTCAATAATTAATTCCTCCAAACCATCAACGTGTCTTTTAGACCCCATTCCTACAAAACTGCTCAAAGAAGTCCTGCCATTAATTAATTCTTCGATCTTAAGTATGATCAACCTATCTCTAATAATCGGCTATGTACCACAGGCCTTCAAGGTGGCTGTAGTTAAACCTTTACTCAAAAAGCCATCTCTAGACCCAGCTGTCTTAGCTAATTACAGGCCAATTTCCAACCTTCCTTTTATATCAAAAATCCTTGAAAGAGTAGTTGTCAAACAGCTAACAGATCATCTGCAGAGGAATGGCTTATTTGAAGAGTTTCAGTCAGGTTTCAGAGCTCATCACAGCACAGAAACAGCTTTAGTGAAGGTTACAAATGATCTTCTTATGGCCTCTGACAGTGGACTCATCTCTGTGCTTGTCCTGCTAGACCTTAGTGCTGCGTTTGATACTGTTGATCATAATATCCTATTAGAGCGATTAGAACATGCTGTAGGTATTACAGGTACTGTGCTGCAGTGGTTTGTATCATATCTATCTAATAGACTCCAATTTGTTCAAGTAAATGGAGAGTCCTCTTCACACACTAAGGTCAATTATGGTGTTCCACAGGGTTCAGTGCTAGGACCAATTCTATTTACATTATACATGCTTCCGTTAGGCAGCATCATTAGAAGACATAGCATAAATTTTCACTGCTATGCAGATGACACGCAGCTCTATCTATCCATGAAGCCAGGTAACACACACCAATTAGTTAAACTGCAGGAATGTCTTGAAGACATAAAGACCTGGATGGCCGCTAACTTTCTGCTTCTTAATTCAGATAAAACTGAGGTTATTGTACTCGGCCCTGAAAATCTTAGAAATATGGTATCTAACCAGATTCTTACTCTGAATGGCATTACCTTGGCCTCCAGTAACACTGTGAGGAACCTTGGAGTCATTTTTGACCAGGACATGTCCTTTAATGCACATATTAAACAAATATGTAAGACTGCTTTCTTCCATTTGCGCAACATCTCTAAAATTAGAAATATCCTGTCTCAGAGTGATGCTGAAAAACTAGTTCATGCATTTATTACTTCCAGGCTGGACTACTGTAATTCTTTATTATCAGGATGTCCTAAAAACTCGCTGAAAAGTCTTCAGCTAATCCAAAATGCTGCAGCAAGAGTACTGACAGGGACTAGGAAGAGAGAACATATTTCTCCTGTTTTGGCTTCCCTTCATTGGCTTCCTGTTAAATCCAGAATTGAATTCAAAATCCTGCTCCTCACATACAAGGTCTTAAATAATCAGGCCTCATCTTATCTTAATGACCTTGTAGTACCATATCACCCTATTAGAGCACTTCGCTCTCGCTCTGCAGGCCTACTTGTTGTTCCTAGAGTATTTAAAAGTAGAATGGGAGGGAGAGCCTTCAGTTTTCAGGCCCCTCTTCTGTGGAATGTGAGATTATTCTGTTATCATATGTTACTTTATATCTGTAATCAAAGTAGTTGAATTATGATACTGCTGTAGATCATATTATACCCCTTAATATAGAGTGTGTGATCAGTATGTAGTTTTAGTTTGCATTATACTTCTGACTTAAAAGAGTGTGAAAATCATTAGATCTATTTGATTGACCTGTATTACTCAACACTGTTGAATGTGTTACACTGTTTCTTGACATTTCATACTGCTGAATCATGAAGAGAATGTTGGGTGCAGAGGGCCTTGTACTGATAAATGGGAGAAACAGACCACATTCCATACCCCCACCTTTACAGAGAGCAGAAAGACAGGGAGCCGAGGTCATAACTCAGGCGCCGTGTGAGAGAAAGAATGTGAATGTTTAGGGTTTTTTGACTAGGTGGGGGCTACTAGAGGCAATAAAAGGCTGAGAAACCCGTCACCATTTTGAGACTTGCTGTGACCCTCTGCAGGCAACTCTCCCCATCATGATGGTTCTTATGCTCTTAAGTGTTGAATTGTATGGAAATAAAATATTGTTGATTGAGCATTTATACACCGAGTATTGTCCTTCCTTCAGCCCAAAGATTAAAAGAACTGGGAGTTTTTAACAGGAACCAGCTTCCAGTTTGGATTCGGGAGACAGACACTATCTCTACTTTCAAGACTAGGCTTAAAACTTTCCTTTTTGCTAAAGCATATAGTTAGGGCTGGACCAGGTGACCCTGAATCCTCCCTTAGTTATGCTGCAATAGACGTAGGCTGCCGGGGATTCCCATGATGCATTGAGTTTTTCCTTTCCAGCCACTCACTATGTGTTAATAGACCTCTCTGCATCGAATCATATCTGTTATTAATTTCTGTCTCTCTTCCACAGCATGTCTTTATCCTGTTTTCCTTCTTCACCCCAACCGGTCGCAGCAGATGGCCGCCCCTCCCTGAGCCTGGTTCTGCCGGAGGTTTCTTCCTGTTAAAAGGGAGTTTTTCCTTCCCACTGTCGCCAAAGTGCTTGCTCATAGGGGGTCATATGATATGATTGTTGGGGTTTTCTCTGTATTTACTATTGTGCGATCTATTGTACAATATAAAGCGCCTTGAGGCGACTTTTGTTGTGATTTGGCGCTATATAAATAAAATTGAATTGAATTGAATTGAATAAAAGAGTAGATTTTAATCAGCTGATGAAGTGTAAATACATAAATATAACCTGTAAAATAAACAGATTTACATTTTAAGAGCAGATAAACATGATGAACAATATTCAGTGGAGATGATGGCAGACTTTGCTCACCTTTATTTTCCTTGGCCTTTTTTGTGGGGGGGTGTTTGACCTCAGCATACATCAGACTGTCCTCTAAAAGAGAAGTCAGATCGCAGGACACATTTGTTCAGCACAGATATGATGACAAGAACATTACTACAGAGTAAAAAGATGAGAGGAAACTATTTAGTTTGGGGACATATAGATGGAAAATACCATACTGTACAATAACAATATCATTCTGTATATGAAGCAGACAAACTTACATCAAACTCTGAATGACCCTGAGTGGTAGTATGTAGTAGCTAAGCTTGGTAAGTGAATAACTAAACTCCATGTTGACCTATAATTACCTGTGATCTAATGATGTGATGACACATTCAAGTACAAACACTGAATGAGACTGTTGTGACTGTACCTGCAGCTCCCGTCTTCACCTCAGAGTAAACAGCACTCTGCTCTGATTTATGATGCTTCCCTGTTAAGATGATCGAATCCACAAAAGAAAAATAATTAAGATTAAGATAATCAAATAAACAAATTAAAGTAATTAATTTTTAAGCAAAACACTTTCTAAACTTTCTTTTCTATATCGAACAGATAAAGAAATAAATTAGAATAATTATTTCTTTAAAAAAATCTATATAGTTTTGCACACTCACTCTTTTTTGGATGTTTTCAATAATTTCAATACGAGAGTATGTGACATGTGTGACATCTTGGGGTTCATCTGCACCTAAAATGTAAAAAGTTGTAGTTACTGGATTATAAACATGTTGCACCTAGTTTCCTCAAATCAAAAATCTGTTTCTTTATTACCTCTTTTGTGCCTTTCAAAATAAAAAAAAAAAATGTATTTGATCAATTTCAGTGTTTGCTACTTGTGTGATCGATTCATAAAGGTTAGCAAACCAGAAACATTCAACTTTCAAAGATAAGTGCAAAAACAGGAAAAACTTTCTGTGGCACTATGTGGGTCAAAACCAGGACAATAAGATAATTTCAGACCATGAACCCATCATTGTGTTACTGTTTGTGTTGTTCTGATATGAAAGAATAACATTTATGGATTCTTTCAGTCAAGTTAAAGATACAATCAGGTATTAAGTTTTAAGGTTTATTTATTTATATAGCACATTTTAAAGCAACAGGGTTGATGAGAGTGCTTAAAAATCAGCAAAAATCAGCAAGACATTAAAAGGCAATGCAAAGGGAAAAAAGTTAACAAACAAACAACAATCAGCCGTATCGAAAGCAGAGGTCAAATCAAGTAGAACTAAAATCACAGGGCAGCCTGAGTTGACGGTTAAAAGTAAATCATTAAAAACTCTTACTAAAGCTGTTTCTGTACTATGGTGAGGTTTGAAACCAGACTGGAACATTTCACCAATATTGTTAGCATCTTAGAAGGACTGAAGTTGCTTAAGAACTACTTTTTCCAAAATTTTAGACATAAAAGGGAGTTTGGAAATTGGCCTGTAACTGGAGAGAGCACTAGGGTCAAGATTTTCTTCTTAATAATAGGTTGTACAACAGCACGTTTGAAGGCAATTGGCACACAACCTGAATAGAGTAATGCATTTAGTAATAGTAGAATATAAGGCCCAATGGTGTTCAAAGCTTCCCTGAAGATGCAGGAGGGAAGAATATCATGCGGGGAGTTAGAAATTCTAAGGTGATCAATTATCTCCTTTAAGGTGGAGAAAGACACCGGCTCAAACTGCTGAAAAAAGTCGGAACTTTAGAAGTAGGAACTTGACCAGCCAATGTTGGCAAATATGGAGCCTTTAGGGCTGAGATTTTTTCAGTGAAATACTTCAGGAAGTTTTCACCAAGTGCGGAGGAAGCATCTCTATGAGTAGTGACATCAGGGTTAATCATAGAGTTAAAGATTTTAAAAAGGACTTGAGCGTTGTGACTATTATTCGTAATTATACCAGACATGAAGGCAGACTTGGCAGCTTTAACAGTCTTCTGATATTTTGATAGACAATTGTGAAGGATGTTAAAGAACACCTGAAGTTTGTCCTTCTTCCATTTTTTCTCAGCGTGACTGTATTCGCGTCTGAGAGCATGGGTAGTTTCGTTCAACCAGGGTTGACGTAAGAGTTTAGTGTGCTTAGTCCTTAGAGGAGCCACAGTATCGAGAATAGAGGAGCGTGTTGAATTAAACCAAAAGATCCTCATTACTGTTAGCATCATAAAGGACAGAGCTGGTAAAAGCAGCAGAGAAATGAGCAGTGGTCTGGGAATTAATCGTGTGCAGTTGGCGCAGTGGACCCTCACTGCTCAGCTCCACACACTGAAACATCGAATATGACCGGAAAAAAGATCTGAAATTCCAGAGTCCTTGATATCCGTAATGGAATTATCTAACCCAAAAGACAATACCAGATCAAGCATATGTCCTTCTAGATGGGTTGGTTCTCTACCCCATTGGGTGAGATTCAAAGTGTCAATAAGGGTAAGGAAGTCCTTGACTATTGGTCCAGTCTCACAGCAAACAGATGTTGAAATCGCCAACAATTAAAATACGGTCACCTCGTAAGAAAAGGCTCCCTAGTAAGTCTGCAAATTCAACGTTAAAATCCTTGTTGAATTTCGGAGGTCGGCGCACAAAGAATCGAGGGAACGGAGTTCAGCTCCAATAGCTGCACCTCAAAGCTGGGGTACAAGACAGGAGACAGTTGCCGACATCGAAAATTATTTCTAAAAACTAAGGTTAGCCCTCCGCCTTTGCCAGAAGTCCGGGGGAGCTAATAAAAGCATAGTTAGGAGGAAGAAGCTCCGAGAAGGAGAAGAACTAACCGGGATGAAGCCAGGTTTCCGTGAGGAAAAAGTAATTCAACCCCGTTGAGAGAAAAAAGTCATTTAAGACAAAAGTTTTATTTGCCAGTGATCTTGTGTTTAGCAGGGCCATCCGGAGGGGGGTCACATTTTTGCTGGCTGGAGCATATCTCAGTCAATGGAGGTTGCTGTGGTTCACGCCACCTCTGGAAGACTGCAACCAACTCCGAAAAGGCGGAGGCTCAGCCGGCAGGTCCAAGGGAGCATTAGCTCCAACAGGGCGACTCCAGCGATCACAGAAGAGTCTGAAACTTGAGTGATCCCAGTGAGCAAGGGAAGGTGGTAGGGTGTCCATGAAAGCACTGTGATTATCCACATTATGAGAATTTAGGTAAGCCTTGATGCGAACATGGAGACCGCCTCGTTTACCCCATCTTCTAGATTGCTTCTGTCACGGTACACTGGGTCGTGTGACCCAGTGTTTGAGTTTTTAATGTATCTTTTGTATTCATTTGTGTTCTAGTTTAGCTCATCTAGTTAATTTCTAGGTTGCTGTTTAGTCCTTTGTTTCTTAGTTGTTTCTGTCATCTCCCCCAGTTGTCACGGTGTGGTGCGCCGGTGTGTTAGTTAGAGCAGGGCCCAAGAGCAGACATAGGCAAGGAGATGTGACATGACTTAACAAAAAGCGAGCCTTTATTATGGCTGATGACAGAAGGCAAAAACAAAAGCTAAGACGAGTGCAGGCAAGACAACCAAACTGGAAAACAGACTAAGAAAAACCTATGAAACTGTGATAAAGCTATGAAACTTCGAGAACTAATTCTACGACTGTGACTATGAGAACTGTGACGACTATGACGAGACATAACTGGGAAGGTCACACAGACGATGCGACACAGACTGAATGAAACACAGAGACTAAACACACATAAGGGATGATCAAGGAAGGTGGCCACACATGGGAGCACAGCTGACACACATGAACCTAATGACAGGACAGGGGAAGTGAAACTAAATACAATGAACAAAGAACACTGGACTCTTTCAAAATAAAACAGGAAATATGGAGACGTAGACATGACACAAGGGAACTAAACTGCAAACTAGGCCTGACCAAATAACTAGATAACTGAAAAGAATACAGATGAAATAACAAAATAACATGAAACTCAGAAACACTGGGTGGCATGACCACGACACCAGTACTGTCTACTTGTCATGTTTCATGTCTGTCTGGTCCTTGTTGTCAAGTTTGTGTCATATCTATGTCTCCATGTTTCCTGTTTTATTTTGAAAGAGTCTGGTGTTCTTTGTTCATTGTATTTAGTTTCACTGCCCCTGTCATTAGGTTCATGTGTGTCAGCTGTTCTTCCTCATGTGTTTCCACTTCCCCCGATCATCCCTGTGGGTATTTAGTCTCTGTGTTTCATTTATTCTGTGTTGCGTCGTCTGTGTATCTTCCCACTGATCAAGTTAAGTGTTTTTCAGGATTCTGTGCAGTTCAGGTAAGCCATTTGGTTTATGTTGTTTTTTATGCACCCGCATGATGAGGTTCCGTGCAGGTCATGTTCATGTCTGTTTCATCACGCCATTTGGTTCACAGTTTCCATGCATCTGCACAGCATTCTGTTCAAAGTGATCATAGTTATTCCTTTCAGTCATTTTAGTGTTTTTCCAGTTTAGGTTTCTGGTTAGTTGCGGTCCCTGTTATGTTTTGTCTACTCCCCTCTGTATCAGCCCAAATAAAGGCTCGCTTTCAGTTTAAGTTCACTCCCGTCTCCTCACCTGTGTTCGCACCTGGGTCCACCACACACAACTCCGCACTGTCTCCACAGCTTCCTGTTTGGAGGATAAAAAGCTAAGTGACATAGAAAGTCAGAAAAGTCAGACGGAAGCGGGGGGAAATTTTCTGAATTCCACTTCAAATCAAGTGTTTGGTGATGCAAAGGCCCGTGATTCAGAAGCGTTTTATGATCATATGTGAGTAGCGCGTAGACATCAGGGCAGCACAAAAAAGAAAAAATAGAAAACAGCAAGCAGAAGACGGAGAGACGGCCCGCCGTGAACAGTGGCGCCATCTTGGTCCAGATTGAGTCCAGAGTGTAAAATCCTGTTTGTTTCTGGTTTTTTGTGCATGTAGTCAGTTGGTTATTTGGATGTTTGTCCAACTGGATTTTCATAAATATTCTTTGAAAAACTGCTGAGCACAAACTGAACCTAGGAATGTTCCTGTTAATGGAGACCGAATGAAAGTCAATATTAATAATGATAATAAAGATCGGTTTAAGTGCTGACCAGGATGAAGAGAGTTGTATTCATGAGTTTCATTCTGGTTGACTCCATGATTTGTGGAGGAGCCCGGACTGTGACTCTCAGACTGGATCCACCTAAAACATGAAATAAACACAATAAACTCAAAAGTAACTGATGTTTGTTTAAAATAATAATAAAAAGTATTTTACCAACCTGGTGAAGCATGAATCTGTGAAAGAGACAAATGTTATTACACATGTTTGTGATGTAAATTGTTCCATTTTTATTTTGTGTCATGAGCTCAAAATACATTTATATATGTGAATAATTAAAGTGTGTGCAGTAAATAAACTCTCTAATACAGCATGAAAAGAAGAGGCTCTTACACTTGGACTGTCTGCAGCGATACAACAAGAGCAGGAGAATAATAATGAGAGAGACTCCACAAACCAGTCCAACAATCAACCACACAGGAGATGAAGAGCTGTCAGCTCCTGACACAGTTACTGTAACAACAAACAATAATACAAATATTATTAATACACTATTATAATAATAGTGAAAATTTAATCAAATTGTTATATTGTGGTGTACCACCGCTGACGGTGTGGTTCCGTTGCCAGACAAGGTCTGGGCCGTTTCAGCTTTTACGCCCCCCCCCATGTCGGTTAAAGCACTGCAGGAGTTCTTGGGGATGATCAATTTCTACAACCGCTTTCTCCCCAGAACTGCTCACTTGCTGCAACCACTCTACGCTGCCTTGAAGGGGTAAAACCGCTAAGGACCCTGTTGATTGGCTCCCTGCATGCATCCAAGTATTTTCTGAGGCCAAGCCCACGCTAGCTAACGCCGCCATGCTGGCCCACCTTTTTCCATCGGCAATGATTGCGTTGACCACAGACGCGTCACACATGGCGGTGGGTGTCGTTTGTGTAGCCCAGTGGCAAACAGATGCAATTAGACTGTTTATTGTAGTTATTATTAAAGGTGTTTTATTCTGTTCAGTTAAAAACACTCAAATTGGAGAGAGACTCTAAAGGAAAAATCCAAATTATTTTGTATGGAATTGCATTATTTGTGTTATTTATTTATTTTTGTTTCTTAAAGGTTATTTTTTGACCTGGATACAAATGCAGTCCAACCAATGGGATTGTTTGTCCCGCCTTGTGTTTTCATGTTTGGTTGCGCTGCTAAGGCTGCTTAGACCACACGCGCCATAGCTGTACCTGTGGGGAAAACGTGGTAGCTGTTGGTATCTGCTTGCTTAGCCGCCAGATTTGGATAGCCGAAGCTAATTTTATGAATACGAAGTGCTTTGCACTGGTGAGTAACCAAACTGTTATAGCCGCTGATCGGTATCCTGAAATGTTAACGTTGTTTGCTTCAAAACAAACGCTAATGGTGACGGTACTATGCAAGTAGCTAGCGGGTACTAGCTAAACGCACACTCCCGTTGTTAAGTGTTAAAAACATATTAGCTGTTGTTAGGTTAAAGAAAAACTGTATGTCTATCTGTTGAATTGAAATGTTTTATTGTGTGACTTTTATTCATCACTGTTGTTACTTGACAGTGAGCAGAGTATATTGAGTTTGCTGTTTTAATGAGCAGTGTGAATTGCTTTAATGATTGGTGATAGCTACATTGCCATGTAATGAAAACATTTAGAATTTGATTAGTTGTACAACATTAGAGATTGAAACACATTTTGTTCATGCTTTATACCTTAAACAGAAGTTTTTTTTTAGTTAGGTGTGAACAATGTTCATTTGAAGTAATTCTGACCTCACTCTTAGGTCAGGTTTTTTGAGTTGGAGAAAGGAGCCGAGACTCCCCGGAGAACTTTGGATTATAGACTTTGTGGAAATCCGCAGAAGAGGAATAATTTTCCATTGCAATGGATGGCGAGCCACAGCCCATTTGGAATTGAATCTTGAAGTCTGGTTGCCTGAACTGTGGTAGGACAAGACTGTGCAAACCATACACCGATCGTGGATTGAACTCACACCAATAACTCACCAGATCACCAAACAGGCCTGATCTGGATCCTATTGACACTTTAAAAGACCCGGGTCTAACATTCGTTTCTTTTTTTATTTTGGGTATCTGTGCGTGCACACACAATTTTGGGTATTATTGTCAAATGCAATACAGTGCATAACTTTGAAATACAGTTAACCCATTGCTTCATCATTTGCAGTTGTGTTTTCATTGTGGTTACCCATCCTCTGGGCTCCTGTCGTTCCTGAAGTCTTCTGATTTGCCCATTATTTATATATTTTGTTACATACTGGTTACATTTGTCCTTGCCATTCGGTCTGCGCAAACGTGCCTTGTACTGGTACTGTACTTTGTACTGTATTGCTGTGTTTTGGAGCGAAAAACTATCGAGTTGTGTGGTGATGATCAATAAACATGGGGTGTTAATCGAGAGCTCTCGTGTCTGTGTTTACCTCCACAATATAACGTCATTTCAAAATTGAAACAAAAATCATTTACAAAAATCCATCAAATGTTTTGATCCTGCTCACCTTTAACTGACATCCAGCTCTGTGCTGACTCTCTTCCTGAGTACTGACACTTGTAGAAACCTTCATCAGACTTTGACACTGCAGAGATCTTCAGCTCCCCTCGGGGATCATTTTGAATAAGTTTGTCATTGTGATAGAAAAACACATTGGAAAGTATTTTTTGTGTTTTCAATCTGCAGCTCAGACTAACAGAAGCTCCCTCAGTCACAGGATGAACAGGACTCACCAGGATAGGACCATTACCATCATCTGTGACACAATCACACACAATTGTTTCAGTCACATCAGCTGGTGCACACTTTTAGAAAAAGCTGACAAACAATAATAAGAACAGATTGTACAGATGTTTTCCATCATGAAGATCTGATCTTGTATTTAAAAACTGCTGTATGTGTCCTATTTTCACCTAATAATTTCTCTAGTACTTATTTTGAATTGTGATCTGTGACTTCATCTGTTAAGGTCTGTGTTATTGTTTTCTGTAACATGAATGAATCACAACAAATGCTCAATTCATTTAAGTCACATTTTTGCTATACAGCCTCAGTAAATGTGACGCACTCAGCAACCTTCAACCTTGTATTTTGTTAACAGAGTCAGCAAAAGAACCTCCAGGGTGGAAGAGATTAAGTTGAGATAACATGTGAACAAACATAAAGTTCAGTAAATCAAACACTCATCACAATAACGAAAAATATGTGATTGGGTTCTCTTTAAAAACTGTGATGGTGGAAGCTTCCACTGGGATGATGATGATGTTTGCTGTCACGGTACTGGGTCGTGTGTCCCAGTGTTTGAGTTTTATGTATTTTTTTTTGTATTCATTTTCAATCTAGTTAATTTCTAGGTTGCTGTTCAGACCTTATTTCTTAGTTATTTCTGTCATCTCCCCCTGTACTCAGTCTCCCTGGTTCCTGCGTCTACGTTTCATGGCTATGCGGTTAAGTTCATGTCATGTTTTATCTCTGTCTCCGTGTTTCCTGTTTTATTTTGTAAGAGTCTGGTGTTCTTTGTTCATTGTAGTTAGTGTTACTCTCCCCTGTATTGTCATTGTTAAAGGAAATTTATATTCTTCTACTACTACTGTCTGTACTTTTATAGTGTTTAGCTTCATTTAAACTTAGTGTGTGTGTGTGTGTGTGTGTGTGTGTGTGTGTGTATGACATGAGGAGTATGATTGAAACCATAAAGAGGAAGTTGCACAAATGAAAGTAGAAATGTTCAAGGCCACATCCTGATATGGCTAACGAACTCACCGAACTCACATATCTTCAGTCTCCATATCTTAGTCTCCATATAGGGAGTTGTTTTTATACTTTGTATGCTTCTCCTAAGAATATGATACAAGCTGTTTGCCTATATAATAAAGAACAAGCTGATGCCCCGGCGCGGATCCTCCGTGATATGTCTTGTACACGTTGCTGTGTGGAGACTGTGTCGGGGCACCGCCCACGTACATGCAAATAGCGCTGAGTCTGTTTCTCTTGCCTCCTGAGTTTTCTCTTAACAGTCATTATGTTTCATTCGAGTCAGCTGTGTTCTCATGTGTCTCCACTTCCCCTGATCACCTCATGTGTGTATTTAAGTCCTCAGTCTTCCTTTGTTCGTTGTCGCGTCGTCTGTGTATCTTCCCACTGATCAAGTTAAGTGTTTTTCAGGATTCTGTGCAGTTCATGTTTGCCATTTGGTTTATGTTGTTTTTCATGCAGCCGCACGATGAGGTTCCGTGCAGGTCATGTTCATGTCTGTTTTGTCACGCCATTTGGTTCACAGTTTCCATGCATCTGCACAGCATTCTGTTCACAGTGATCATAGTTATTCCTTTCAGTCAGGTTAGTGTTTCTCCAGTTTAGGTTTTTGGTTAGTTGCAGTCTCTGTCCCTGTTATGTTTTGTCTACTCCCCTCTGTATCAGCCCGAATAAAGGCTCGCTTTCAGTTTAAGTTCACTCCCGTCTCCTCGACTGTGTTCACACCTGGGTCCACCACACACACTCTCCACACGGTCTGCCCCCGCTGGCCGTGACAGTTTGCACCCACAGGTGTCACTGGCTCGTTAGATTTTGATACGACAAGGGCATATATAATAAAGCATTTTGACATGCTACAATAATAAAAAAATAAATAAATATGAAAGTTTTGAGTTGGTTAACTGAGATTTGTTTTTTGAATTTTTGCCACCATGTTTTCATGTTGATAATAACGCATTTCATGATGCATGATTAACAAGCAATGGAGTCGTTCATGGAGCTGAGCACAGTGCAAGTAGAATAAAGAAGATTTGCTGCTCTGAACTACCTGACTGTCTCTGCACTGAGGAGAAGTCATATACAGCATAACCTTTGATACAACTGCACCTGTTTATGATCTTTAGGAATAATACTCTGATGACAGATCTGAGGTTTGTAGTGATTGCTCCTGGCATATTTTGGTAAATTGGTTTATGAAAAGGCTGACTGAAATAAAATATACAAACACAAAAAGATAAATAAGACTCACATTCACAGTAAACCTGAAAAAATGTTCATGTGATGTTCAAATCATTCAAATCCAAGAAGAAAATGTACAATAACATACTCTGTACAGTGATGTTGACTGCACTGCTGAACTCTCCTGATCCAGACTCACACCAGTACACTGCAGTACCTGACTCTGATCTGTAGATGCCACATGTGGATCCAGTCATTCTCCTACAGTCAGAGTTCCACTGAAAATCCTCAGGGAACTTCCTCACTCTCCACTCAGTGAAGTTTCCCTCACAGGTCAGTGAGACAGAGTCAGAGGTGAAGTGTTGCACTCTGTCAGGACTCACTGTGAGAGACGCTGCTGAATGAACATCTGAAAACAACATGCAGTGAAGAGACAAAGCTCACAGAAAAAGCATTTTTATTGAGCTGAATCTTGGTGGATTACAGTGATGACACAACTTATTATGGAGAAATAAACTGACCTGCAGACCAGACAAACTTTGGTTGACTGTGATCAGTGTGATACTCTGGGTCTCCTCTTCCAGCTCTGCACACATATCCTGCTGTGTGTGTCTGTCCATGAATGATGTAGGAGTCCTGTGCAGTCCCACTGCCATCAGGTAGCAGCTCATAACTGTAGTATTTCTCTGATAGATCAGGAACAGCTTTATACCAGTAGAAGCTCCATCCTGCAGACGGATGTTCAACCTCACAGTTCAGAGTTACTGAGGCTCCAGGACTCAGCCATGATGGAGACACAGTGAGGACAGATCCTGTTGCAAAGTAATAAATGATTTTTGTTATTTTCACTTTGTTTTATCCCACTGCTCTTTTAGTTGTTGTTTCTATCTGAAAGCTTCTTTCCTTGTGTTTTCTGTTTGATCTTTTTATCTGTCATAATTATGTTGTGCACTCCTGTTCTACACTACTTGGAGTGAATTGTTACATAACTAATTGTGAATTTATGTGGTTTTAGAGATTTGCTGAAAGTGGTTGTTTCATTCTGTAGACTCGACATTTTACGTGATTATTCAGGTTCAATCCTAAAGCTTAATCTATTTAGCATTGTTCATCCAAACTCACCAATTCTTTTAATCTTAACCGACTCACTGGACTCTGTGTAGTAAACTGAGTTTCCTCTTCCTCCTCTGCACCAGTAGTTTCCTCCCTGTGAGACAGTGATTTGTCCATTTGAGAGCAAAACTGATGTTGAGACAACATCCACTGGGATATTATCTCTGTACCAGTAGTATTTCCATCCAGATGATGATGATGGGTTCACAGAGCAGGTCAGGGTCACACTGCCCCCTACTGGAACAGTTGTGTCATCAGCTCTCAGTGTGGCCTTTGGTTTATATGCTGGTCAGTTTAGAAAAATAATAAAAACAAGTAAATGACTGAATTAGAACAATTTATACAACTAGACGAAAATGTTACAGAAAACTGTACCGTTACATTGTTACCTTCGTTCTCTGGGTGAGAGAGTATCTCCCCGCTCTGTTATATATTCCATATATAAGGGGTATGAACATTTCCTTGGTTGTGGCACATGGATATTTCTTAATGCACTCCGGCTAGCCCAGCCACACCCCACACTTTATGTATAAAACAGCTGTGCAAACGTGAAACCGGTGATAGTTTGATCGGAGTGTGTCTCAGAGTGGCCTGAAGGTGGAGAGATAGTCTCTCACTCAGGGAACCAAGGTTACAATGTAACCGTACATTCTTTATCATATCGAGACTATCTCTCCACTCCGTTCCATATTCCATATGTATTGTGTAACTCTTTAAGACGCCGCGTGAGGAGACAGTGCAACTGTCATTGCTAGTAGGGCAAGCCGTGTGGAATTTTTATAAAGGACCCAAGATGCGGGTGACTGCTGATGTGAGTGAGCTTTTTTTTGACAGTGACAGTACAAATAGCAGTGGTGAAGGCATGTGCAGAACATAAGATGAACTAAACTGGGAATACTAACAGAAAAGACCTGAAACAGAGATGCAGGGAGGCCCAGGGAAATGATGCAGGAAAATACACAGATGAAACAGCGACGAGCACAAGACGACTAGTGATGGGATTTCCGGCTCTTTTTAGAAAACCGGCTCTTTCGGCTCGGCTCACTAAAAAGAGCCGGCTCTTTCGGCTCCCAACCAGCTCTTCAGGTTGTTTTGTTGCTGTAATTAATTTATTGTTAACAACAATATAAAATTATGCACAAAAGGAATTACTAATGTAAAAAACAAACAAACGTGGTTTTATTTATATATGTTTATATATAAATATATACAGTGGCCCCTAGAGACAAAGTACGTACAAACTCCAAAGCACGTACAAACTCCAAAACACATTTCTAGCGTTAACTGAACTTCCAAACCAGAGCTACCTAGATAACTTAAATTACACAATTGAAAGCATATGTGTATTGTTTGTGTATTTATACACAAGCACTCATATATATTCAAATAATTTAAAAAAATGTTCATTTACCTGTTACTACCACACACCAAATCCGGTCATTGGTAGTTTCTGGCTTGTGTAGCCGCTAGGAACCTAAGCTCAACACTGTGCCTAGCACCCTGGAGCACTTCTGTTGTGTTTTGTACGTGTTTTGTAGTTTTTACGTGTTTTGGAGTTTGTACGTGCTTCGGGGTTTGTACGTGCTTCGCAGTTTGTACGTGCTATGGATTTTTTTTACGTGTTTCAGAGTTTTTACATGTTTTGGAGTTTGTACGTGCTTCGGAGTTTGTACGTGCTATGGAGTTTTTTACGTGTTTCAGAGTTTGTAGGTGTTTTGGAGTTTGAACGTGCTTCGGGGTTTGTACGTGCTTTGGAGTTCGTACGTGTTTTGGAGGTTGTACATGCTTTGTCTCTAGGGGCCACCGTAAATATACTTTTATTTATTCACTCCACATAAAATGTAATAAATCATATAATACAAAAACCAATATTTTTACATTTCGACTTTTAACTATTTAAATTTTCAGCTTTTTCATTTTAAACAAATTTAAAGTGAAAGAACACAAAACACTGCAAACTACAACACAATTAAATATAAATTAAAATATGAAAACAAAAAAAAGAGTGAAGCGGGAAAAAAGTGCGAGAGAGAGGGTGAGAGAAAGAAAAAAAAAAACCCCACAACTCGCATTGTTCACTTCAAAGAGCCGTTTCGTTCACGAGCGACACATCACTAGAGATGACACACACAATACACACACAGGTAGCCACATGAGGGAACATGGAACAGGTGGCAACACAGCTAGGACTGTGGGGAAGACGAGACACAGGAAACGTAAACTGAACACACTGACCTAAGACACGGACCTTCACAATAAAACAGGAAATACACAGAGACGCAGAATGGAGGGGAAGAGAGAACACTGTCAAATGGTCCTTGTCATGGTTCTTGGTTGAAATGACCAGGGCTAGGCATGGCAGCCTATCCTGCTGAAAGTGTAGGGCCGAGCTAGGCTGCAGGCTGGAGAACTCTCACTCGCCGGCTGAGGTGTCACATGGACTGAATGGCGCATAAACTGGCAAACCGCGGGCAATACGCCAGGGGAACATAGCCTGCAGCTTGGCCACTGAACTTGACTCAAGGATGTCAGGAGGAAGATGGGAGCGATTGCTCACTTCACCCAGTTGCTGCATGATCGAGATTTGACCTGGGATCAGGCTCAACTGGAGGCCAGGCTGGGAATGTCTTATGATGACTTCTTGGCCCGATTTAAAGCAGTGTTTGACAAGGGCTCCAGTGCTGAGGCTGCCGTTCACTGCTTAATAAATCTAAAACAAGGTAAGCGCAGCATGGCTGATTTTTCTATTCATTTTTGGGTTCCTGGCTTCACAGACTACCGAATTTTTCAGACCACAAGGCGCACTGTCAATGAACGGGTCTGTTTTCATAATTTTTAGAAATGTACAATTTCTATTTGCATTTCAAGTTCTGAAAATGATTTGTTAAACATTTTTGTTATTTTTACAGTAAAAATATAACTTTTTTCTACTCGGATTTTAATTTTTTTCTCTGAATTTAGATCAAAATGAAAAAATACCTCCAATTTCAGCTATTTGAGGTTGTGCTGAAAATAATGATACCAAACAAGGCAAGATAAACAGTTTTTAAAGGTGAAATATAGAGGTAAAATCAAAAGTAGTCAAAAACGGCAAATTATACCCTGGACCCCAGAGAGTTAAACTTAATTGTTACACCTGGTAAAGCAGCAACACTGATCATTTTATTAAAGATGAAAGAATTTAGAGAGTTTTTAACTCTCTGTGATGCCGCAATGTTCGTTTGACTTTGGGACCTGAAGGGGATGGAGTTTTGGACCCAGATTACTCTGCTAGGCTCCCGACTACGAAAGCTGAAATGCTCCTACAATCCATCAAGTGCTGCAGCTTTGTAGCTTACCAAAGTGGTACTAAAACATATTTGACAGATTTTTGATGGCTCACCTGAGACATGGGAGTTCTGAGGTCTCAGAGAGAAGGAGGAGGGTGAGCAGCCAATGCAGCTGGGATGATCACGGCTCTCGCCAAAGCGCCACTTTGCTGTGGGTGAGTGCCTATACTGTGGCCGCAAGGGACACTTCATTTCCACCTGTCCGGCGCTGGCAAAAGGATGCGCCCACCAGTAGTTGAGAGGGTACTGGTGGGCAACCTGTCTGGCAAACACCCTCTTCCACGCCTTTTGTTAGCCGCAAACTCAACATCTAGGCTACTTCTCCTTCTCTTTCGGTGCTGGTAGATTCAGGGGCAGAACAAACCTTTACTGACGCCTCGCTAGTCACTAAGCTAAACACTGTTACTAGGACTCTCCCTCATCTGCTCCGAGTGTCTGCCCTGTCCGGCCGTTTGCCAGACATAACTCAAGTCACTTTACCCGTTTCCCTGACAAGATCAGTTTCTTTGTTTTCAAAGCACCCATCACTCCGCTTGAGTTAGGCTACCCATTGCTTGTGCAACACAACCCTCAAATAGATTGGAAGAAGGAACGGGTGACGGGCTGGATTGTTGAGTGTCATATGAACTGCCTCCGGGCAGCCATTCCGCCATGCTCCTAGCACACTCCTGGTGAGCCCCCAGGGGCTCCATATTTGTCATCAGTTCCCCACATTTACCACGACCTTGCAGCTGTATTCAGTAAGGAATAAGTGCGCTCACTCCCACCTCATCAACCTCCTTACGGGGATGCCGTTGCCTTCCAGCCGCCTGTACAGCCTCACCCAGCCTGAGGGAGAGGCGATGGAAAAATACATAACCGACTCTCTGACTTTGGGCATTATCCATCCATCTTCATCTCCTGTAGGTGCAGGGTTCTTCTTCGTCGAGAGGAAAGACAAGACCCTCCGACCGTGTATTGACTACCGTGAGCTAAACAAGATCACCATTAAGAACAAGTACCCTCCAGCCCTCTTGAACTCTGCTTTTGAACTGCTCCAGGGGATAAGTTCGATCTTCCAAATGCCTACCATTTAGTGAGAATTCAAGAGGGGGACGAGTGGAAGACAGCATTTAATACACACCTTGGTCATTTTGACTATCTAGTGATGCCCTTTGCATCGACCAATGCCACGGCTGTCTTCTAAGTGCTTGTAAACGATGTGCTAAGAGATTTCATTAACCATTGTGCCTTTGTCTATCTTGAGACCCACATAAGGCAGCTTCTTTAGCGCCTTCTGGAGAATAGGCTGTTCCTGAAAGGAGAGAAGTGTGAGTTTTATGTAGACTCAGTGGCCTTTCTGGGTTACATGTTCGGTCAAGGGGATGTGAAACCTGATCCGGAGAAGTTCCAAGCAGTTTTGGACTGCCTCTGGCCTCCCAAGCGTCTACAACTTCAGCGTTTTTTAGATTTTGCTAACTTCTACCACCACTTCATTAAAGATTTCAGCAGGATTGCTCTACCACTCATGAGACTGACCTCTCCTAAGGTCAGTCTCCTGACCTTAGGAGAGGTCAGGAGACTTTTCAGTGGGACTCATTCACCCAGACATAGCTGGACTGGCCATCGGGCATACCGGGCATTTTAAGGTTTAATTGACCATGTCAATCCAAAGAAAGACTGTTTAGCTCAGTTTGTTGTACAGTGGTTAACTTTTTTTTTCATTTTAATAAAATCTTTTCTTTTGAAAACTATTCTGTTTGACTGTTTCACCTAAAGTGGAGTTTCATCATACATCTACGGATTTGTACCCAGCTCAGTCAGAATGACCGATTTATACCAAAACACGAGAAGCCAGGAATAAAAAAAACAGGGTTTGAGTGAAAAATGAGAGGAAAACTCAATAATCAGAGATGCTAACAGACTCCAATAAAGTCTCCAATAAAATTAGTGCTGAGAGAGGCACAAAAAGATGCAGTATGGATTGTTACCAGACTAAAATATGAACAACCCTATATGTTTTGTTCAGTCCTGGAAGTTTCACTGTGACTGTATTTTTTAAAAAGCTTCTTTTCTTTAGTTGCAAGGAAAAAACTACTGAAATAGTATATAGTACATCTGAAATAGTGTAAAGAAGTGTTTTTCACCTTTTTAGTTTAAAAAAAAAAAGGAGTGTATGGATAAAAACTGTTAAACTTACATGATACAGTCAGTGTTATGAGATCACTCCACTCTGTGAAGGAATAGTCCCGTCTGCCTCGGCAGCTGTATCCTCCACTGTCAGGCTCAGTAGCTTTGGTGATTCTGTATTCCTTGGATGTTGGAGGTGTGTTTAACTTGGGTGCTCTCCATTCATACGTCCACTGAGCTCCTTCACCTCCCTGAATCTCACATCTGACAGTAACTGTCTCACTCCAGTGTATCAGAGTCGAGTTAGGTTCCAGGATCACAGTGGGCTTAATGGTAACTGTTCTCATAAAAAATTAGGAGATTAATGGAACAAAGTCATTATAAAGGCATCATGATTTTTATGTCTATTGCTAATGATGATCAAATCTATTGTGTCCCACTGCCAGTCTAAAAAACAGATGAGTTGTTTTCGTAAAACAAATTAAAGCAGGAAAACAGCATAGTTACTCCAGTTTTCTTGTTTTTTGAACTTACAGTAAAATCCAAGGCCACCCTGACAACAGACAGTAGTGATGTGTCTTGCGCAAAAGCATGTGAATCAGAAGAGCCAACTCCCGTCGAGTGAGCGCCCACTCCCTACTTTTTTTTTTTTTTTTTGACGAGGTTTGTTGTGTTGCCACAGTATTAAACTGTCTTCCCACATACATTGCACACAGCATAATTTCTATGGTGAACGTAAACGCAGTTATGATCTGTGAACAAAGTCAAGATTGCGTGTTTTGTGGTGTAATGTTTAGGGCCTCGAGTTTCTCACACTCACACTCTAGCAGAGCCATAGCACACACATGAATGACAAGCACAAGGCTATTGTAGTTCTTATTAACAGGGTATTACCGAGTTTACTTTTGTCCGTATGTCATATTTCCAATTACAAACAAATTTAATCACATTAGATATTGATATTTTCATATGGGAATTGATCCTGCAACATGAAAAGCTGGTAATAAAAGTATGGATATTTCAGCATCGCTCTGCACATTACTATTCCTCAGTCGGTGAGTGAGACGGTAGACAGTGTTGAGGAGGTGATCGAGTGTGTCGCAAAAATGCATAAATATGAATGACACCTGTAAACGAAGCAGCATCTGGCTGCAGTTTAAAGAAGAAGCAGATAATTACTAAGAGGAGAAACCGCATCAGTTCATCCAAGCTGAGGCATTTGAATGTCAACCTGCACTGAGGACAGACTGTTTGGCTACTGAGTTTGTTTCTTTTCTGTGGATTTGTTTGCAGTGTCTTTTTGATGTTAAATTAAAATTAAAAGTTTGATTAATATATTAAACCAAAGTAAGAATGCCTGCTTTTGTAACAGAACAAATATAAAAAATTAAGCAATTATAATGCATCCCATTAAAACACTAAATGCAAAAGGGTTTATCAACACACACAGCATTCATATGTGCCAATCAAGGCTAAAACATTAGGCTACAGATCATCTAGGTGCCAAAAGAGCCATGCCACAAGAGCTGGCACTCTGAAAAGAGTCGAACTTCCCATCACTAACAGACAGCGCAACCATACCAGCGGGGGCAGTGTTACACTGACCTGTGCCGTAAAGGGCTCTGCTGACATTAACTGTCTCAATTCCGGGGGTGCAACCTTCAGAGGACCCGGCCTTCGTGGTCTACTTGGGTCAGGTCCTCCAAAGACCGAGAACGCTGGAAGTGCGGATATGGCTGTGAAATGGGATGGTCTAGACTTCAGATTTGCATTACCAGCTGTCTCGGTGGAGTTTAATAAACTCAGCTGTCTGCTCCTTGCTATCTAAAATATAACAGGACACTGAAGTAAAATCTGTACCATCTCACACTTTTGTTTAATCAGTTTTCTGTTTGACGTTTATTCAGCTGTGTGAAAACTATAACTTTAATCTCAGCCAAACCAATTTACTCAAAAAACAAAGAACAAAGAACAAATAAAAAACAGACAAAAGCCGAACAATAACATTTTTAAGTTATCTATGTGACTTATATATCATGTTTAACCTGAGTAGCAAAAGACCGCAGGGGTTTGAAAACGATGTGCCGGGAGTCCGCTTTTCTTACCGGGCTCTAGCGAGCCTTGACCTGGTCAGCTATTTGGTGGGTAACAGACATCTCAGAAAACGTCGGAGCAATATGTGACGTCTTGATATATCTAGCAGATATTTGAAGATCACACAGCTATATTCTCACCTGAAAATATCTGAAAACTTTATTTTGTGACTGAAAAAGGGTAATATTTCAAACCCTTTTGCTATGCTCCTCCGCCATTGCTGTGTTTGGAATGTATTTTTATATTATTATAAAAATATTATAAATAATAATGAAATTAGTAAAGTATAGAAAAGAATAATAAGAGTAATATTGCAACTAAGTAACTGCTGCCATTGTTGGAAACTGGAATTGGCTTGGGTGCGCTATGAAATTTGGGATAGGTTGGGCAATGAAGGATATACCCGACCCACCCATCAAATCCGAGGATATGAAGGACTCATTTGTCAGCCGCATTTGGAGCAGGCTTCGAATTTGGACAGCTTTCGCCACGTCGCTTTGATGTAATTGGGCTTCAAATGGGGCCTCAGCAGGATGCAGCCTCTGAATTGAGACAGCTTTAGTATGTGATTGGTTCAGACAGAGAAGATCTAGAAATAAAATCCAGAGTAGGTGTTGGATCAAATAGTGAACATTCTCTAAATTAAGAATTTACAACTCGTGCAGATTTTAGTCAGAAGTCTACAGAACACAAAAGACAAAACATAACTACAGGTTGTAAAGTCTGGCCGAGTGAAAGCCAAAGCAGGAGCCTATTGCAGGACTCTAAGACAAAGGGATAAGCTGAAAGAGGCAGCTTTATTGCTGTAGTACATAAACTCAAAACTTCAAAACCCACATAAGGCTGAAATTAGAAAATGGGTGACCAGGAAAATAGCAAGTTTGGAAAGGGCAAGGAAAAACATAGAACTCACAACATGAGAGGACAATGCAACACAGAACAACAAAGCAACAAAGAGCAGAGGGAGACACAGACAATATATACACAGGAGGAAATTAAGGCAGAGTAGACACACCTGGGGAACACAGCTGAATAAAGTCACACTCACAAGACAGGAAGGGAAATTTAACATAGTACACAAGACAGGAGACTATCAAAATAAAACACAAACTGAGACTCATACTACAACACGTGGACTTGGCACTGGGACTGAGGATAACATAGAAAGGAAGCACAAAAGACAATAGCACTCAGAGGAACTATAAAGAGCATAGACAGAAGAACTGAACAGAAAAATCATCATTACCAAGAAAAAAACATTCAGAAACCAGACATAATTTATTCAAAGGAATAAAGATCAAGTCCAACAACTAGCATCCAACAGTCAACAGACTATGTGATAACTGAATTAGTATTTGAGGTACTTATTTATGTTTTCATAGTTAAAGAACGCATGAAAAACATGAGTTATTTACATATTCGTCTTTATGACTCATTTTTTGAGTTTTTATGAGTTCTTCTTGAAAATGCAGAGGCAACTGGTCAAAGTAAATGTAAATCAAAAGCAATCGAAAGTTCCTCCTATTTTTATTGTGCTGTTACAAATTAAGCTGGACTCAGTTTTGTCAGTTACACTCATACAAGACTGTAACTGACTGTTTAGTTATTTATGTATCCATTTAGTCATTCCTCTGTCTTCTTTTCATTTTTCTTTAATTTCTCATACATCTGATTTATAGTGTTTTATAACTACTATTAACTGTTTAAGGCTAATATTAACTTCCTAAGACCCAAACTCTTTCATGGCATGCATTTTTAATTTCTCTTTGATATTTGGGCATATTGGGACCCGATGAATGTAAAAACAAAGAATTACCAGATTTTTTTTGAGAGCCACATATGAGGATATTCATTTCGATCGAACACTAGCAGTATAATGTCCTCATAAGTGGATATCACTTTTGTAGTGCAAAATTGAGTATTTTGGTCTAAATAACCCAAAATGTGATGTCCACATATGTGGACGCCAGGTCCTAGGAGGTTAAAAAAGTACTGCTTGGTGGCCAGCATATGAAGAGCCCAAATAAATGGTTGGAATATCTGTTTTGGTCTTTACATGAGTGCCTTCATCTGGATTAGATACATACACAGAAAGGCAACATATGGATGAAGGCAACAACCTCTTCAGTAAATACACAGTCTGCTTCATCAATGACTGGAACATTTGTTTATGTAATTAAACTCTTGGGCTCATTTAACATGTTAATCTGTTAAATTAAATGATACATGTAACTTATAGTTGCCCATAAATGCTCTAGCAATATTATACATATTTTATAAAGAGAAAGAAAAGAAAAAAATCTCACCTTTCGTATCTCCATAGAAGACTGTACTGAGCACTAAAGGACAGATGAGAAACTCATTAAGCTCAAACTGATGGAAAATAATACTCATGATGAATCCGGGCATTTTGGAAAGGTTAATTTTCAAAATTCAACACAAAGTTTCTGTGCATCTAAACTAATTTTGGGACATTTTAAAATTTAAGGAAACAACTAAAAAACCCTAAAGTTTTAAATTGTTAATATTTTAAAAACCTAATAATGTAACACATTTTAAACAATAACAATGAGTCAAGTCAGAAACCCAACGGTCTATCCAACAAAATGCTCCACACTAAACTGAGCCAAGATACAAACCGACATTTTGCTTTGAAAATCATCAAAAAATGCAAATATTCAAACTCTCAGTTAAAATTTAAACCAGTGATACACTGTAATTCTAACAAATATTAAATATTTTCATTGATCTGTGCCATTCAAACAGTATCAGAAATGTACTTACAGAATAACCCCGTCATGCAGATCAAAGTGTGCCCCATCCTCACTGCACTCTGATCCACTCTGATGTGATGCAGATGACTACAAAGTGATTTGTACAAATAATAAATGCAGAAATAGAAGCTGCACTAACACCAGATAAGATCAGTTTTCTCTGACTTTTTATTCTGTCTTTCACCTCTCTGTGCTTTCTTCATTTTTACACCTACCTCAAACAGTTCCTGTAGCTTTGACCACAGCAGTTGTTTGATGTGTTACATTTCCTGTTCATGGCAAACACATATAGGTTTCTTTCACATGTTGTGTTTCACATGTCTTTCTCTATAACATACAAATGTGTTCTTTTGCTTCAAGTCACGAAATCAGGTCATAGTTTTTGCCCTTTTCTTCTTTGAAAACTCTCACAACATTTTTGATGTGTCCTGTGAAACAATTTTAAGCTGCAATCTTCTGTCAGGTCTCTGGAAACTTGGAGTCATCTTATCAGCCAGTATGTTTGTATATTCACATATATTACCATCTATAAATCTTTAAAAAAGAAAAATACTGGTTGTCATTACACTCCTACCCTTGGGACTCTGCACTCACAGCAGTAGTCCTATTCTGGACTCCATCTGAACGCATTTATCTTGGTCTGATCTGACAAAAGTGAACTGTATGAGCTGGAACTCAATTTATTTATTCAATCTATTTATTTATTTTTTTAAGTAACTGTCAGTCTGATGTTTCTCTCTCTCTTTAGCTTGAACTCACATTTATATTGTTTTTTGCATATAGAAGACAGCTCTGATGAGTGGTAAGCTAATTTGTTCTTCACCTCACAGATGTTCCTGTATCCTTTTCAACTTTGTGAAACCCCAAAATTTGATTATTCAGTCATTCTGGAAATTCTTTTTATTTTTATGTTATGCAGATGATCAGTTAGACTGAAAAAGTTCAGATTCACAGCAAGTTTTGTTTACTTATTTTAATGCCCATTGGACAATAGAAATCATTGCTAATCAAACGCATTTGTATTGTTGTTTAAATTGTCACAGTGTTTCTAATTTATAAAGTATCAAAGCATCAATTTTGTTAGAGTTTTGTAGCTTTAGTCTTTGCTTTGATTTTTTGGATTTTTACATGAAATATGTTAAGCTGCTTCCTTCATATTTCATAAAACAAGTGGAAAGGCTTGCTTAAACACAGAATAGATCTGTGAATGTTCTCACTTTGTGCTGGAAAGAAGTTTTAAATTTAGCTGTGACCCCAAACACAGGAAATGACTGTGTGGAATGTGTAGAATTCAGAAGATGCTTTTTTGTATTACCTGCAACATGTCTGAATTAACTCTAAAACGTTACCAACACGTGTTCCTTGAATACATTTTTATTCCAATGTATAATTTGTTTTTTTGTTCTTTTACACTAAAACAAAAAATAATCTAGCAAATGTGCTGTTGAAGTTCAAAATAGAGCTACTGCAGAGGTAGAAACATTACTTTTACTGGCCGACTGTACCCTCAGTTCAAGTGAGCAGAACCTGGACTGTTCATTGTGTAAGCAGAGCACCACTATTTCCTCCTGAGTTGACTGAGGCATGTCCAGAATCACTTTTGGGAAGTCTTTTTTGGTAGCTTCATTGTTTTTGCTTCAGCTACTGCCGAAGCCGTACATCACTTGGCCTATCAGTACCTACCACTTGTGATAAGCTGAGCTTCTCTCTTTATTGATCATCATTACACAGATGTTCAATGACAGAACACCACTCAGGTTCAGATCAGGCATCTCATTCCTTCCAATCGTGCCCCTCCGGGTGACACTGTCATTCCCCAAATGAGTGTTGAAGTCTCCTGGTAGGACAATAAACTCGCCACATGGGGCAACCTCCAGCCCTGCACCCAAAGAATTCTGGGTACTCTGAATTTCCTTTTGGCGCTGTCAGGATCAATTTCGCTATCCAAAGATGCAGGGAAACAAGCCTGTCATCCACTGGGCAAAACCAAAACATATGGGGACCATACCGGGGGATCCAAAAATACAGACACCCGTAATGGAGAGATATATGGGCATTTACAGCATGTCAATGCAGAGACTTGAGGGTAGCTACTTGTCAGCATGGGAAAAAACTTTTCAGAGTTTCTCTTGATGCCCACTCTATTTTTTTCTGTAGCCAACCATGTGTCCTCATGACAACGATTTTTGATCTGTTTTCACAGTATGTTATGCATACTTAAATGTGACAGTGATAGTTATTAATATTATTTCACTACACATAAGTCATATAAAAACGTGACATCAAATCAGAGATCAAACTGAAACTTCCACTGTGCGTTTTTTGTTATTTGTCAACTCTCTGTTGTTTGCTGCACGCTGCTCTATGCTCTTTTACCACTTTTAGCTGAAACCACAAGCTGCATTTCCTGTTTTCTAGGTAGCCTGGCTCGAAACCATGATGTTTTGAGTAGATTAAAAAAAAAAACCTGCGGTGGACTGTGGTGGACTTTGTGGGGAGGCGGACTTTTACACGCATGTCAGCATTGGAGCCTGCTCAGAAGAGCAAAGACATCATTCAGATTTTCTATGTTTCCAGTTTGATATTTTAATACTGCTTGATCTCCAAAAGTTGATTCTGTTCATCTGGACATAGCGTTTTGTGGGAGAAACGTTTTGTCACTCATCCAATACTGCTTGATATTGCTTCTCATCACTATAGTTTTTTTTTTTTTTTTTTGTAGATCTGAATTTACTGTATTTTTGTGTCATTGTATAAAAAATGTTGCATTAATCAAAAAGTCTACAGTATTCTCTATTTGCAATTTATATTAAGAGATTTATCAAAGGGCACAAACAGAGGTCAAATTGTCTGGGTTCCTGGGTCGTTGACTCAGTGTTTTTGTCTGGCTCAGTTTATTGCTCACTCACTCACGTTGCCTGTGTGTTGTGTTCTAGTTATTTCCATGTATCATTAGCTTATGTTCAGCTGCGTACTCACCAGTCTCTCATCATTACCATCACACTGTGTATTTAAGTCCTCAGTTCCCTCCTGTTCGATGTCAGGTCATTGTTGCTGTTAGGTTGCTCAGTTCATTCAGCCAGCCAGCTATTTCCTGCTTCTGTTCTGTTCGTTCAATCCGTCAATAAACACCACCCTTCACCTACCTTTGAGTCCAGCGTTTGGGTCATCCTTTCCTCGCATCAACACACGACACCCCTGACACAAATAGAGTCTGCTCTGGTGCCCCAAAGTTCTTCATGTCAACAACTGAGGTTGTTGATTTTGACCATACACTATGTACTTTACACAGAAAGTGCTGCAAAGTACAAAGGGCAGAAAGAAGGCTGCAAAAGCACAAGAGTCACACAAATGCACACAAACTCTTCACAATCCATTAAGAATTTTAATCATTCAATTAATTTCTAAATACTTTACCCCCATGCTAAGCGAGCGACAGAAATGTGAAGCCGGATCAACAAGGTCTGTGTTGAGGAACCAGGGCACCCTGACGAGAAGTGGGCTACAGGCACAAAAAGGCATAGGTGGGCAAGAGATGAAAATAGGGCGCTGTTGGAATACTACTACGCAAGTAACCCTGGCGGAAGAGGTTACATGAATAGGATGAGGGACCTATGGAATCTTCGATACCCAACATCCCACATTGACGGCGAAACAACTAGTAGCTCAGTGTTCCAACATTTGGAAGAAGGGACTCCCCTCACAGCTAGAGTTTGACAAGGTACGACACACATGCTACAGCAAGGGGGAGCCTGAACAACAGGTCAGGGGGGAGATATCATCAACCCCACCCAAGATTGGGTACCAAGCCCCAAGTGTGATAGAAGGATCGTTTAATGCGAGAGCAACTGACCTGAAAGATAGGATCATGGCGAAGATTAAAACCTGCATCCCCCGTAGCCAATTACCAAGACTACGTGAAGTACCCTCAGAAGGTCTACCAGATGATGTGACTGCAGCACTACGGACGATACCTATGGCCTGATTACCGAGACTAACCAGCTGATCTACACCACAGCAGCAGTGATTAGTGAGAGGCTTGGCTACAAGTTGAATAGTTACAAGAATCAATACCCCCCATGGAGAAGGAGATTGGAGGCTAAGATCAAGGTAGCATGGAGAGAGGTTAGCCAACTCTCAAGGCTGCAGAAAGGTGCAATGAAGATGGTGGCCTTGGAAACTACAAAGCAATGACTTACAGCCTTGTGAACAGCAGTTTTCAGATCTAAATCCAATCGAGAATCTGTGGCAAGATCTGAAAACTGCTGTTCACAAATGCTGTCCATCTAATCTGACTGAGCTGGAGCTGTTTTGCAAAGAAGAATGGGCAAGGATTTCAGTCTCTAGATGTGCAAAGCTGGTAGAGACATACCCTAAAAGACTGGCAGATGTAATTGCAGCAAAAGGTGGTTCTACAAAGTATTGACTCAGGGGGCTGAATAATTACGCGCACCCCACTTTTCAGTTATTTATTTGTAAAAAATGTTTGGAATCATGTATGATTTTCGTTCCACTTCTCACGTGTATACCACTTTGTATTGGTCTTTCACCTGGAATTCCAATAAAATTGATTCATGTTTGTGGCTGTAATGTGACAAAATGTGGAAAAGTTCAAGGGGGCCGAATACTTTTGCAAGCCACTGTAAGTTACTCTGTCTTTTGCAGACAGCAAGATATAGGCTATAGGCTAGTTAACCTTAGCAGAGCTTCCCGTTGTCCATTCACTCATTAACTTAGCTGAAACTCCCCACATGGATTTGGTCAACCAAATGGAAAAGAGTGTTGCTGCTGCTGAGCCACCTCTTGGTCCTCCACCAGCCAAAACAACTTGATCAAGTTCTGTGTGGAAGCATTTTACACTCAGTGCTGCAGATGAAACCAAACTGATATGTAATGTGTGCAAAAGTCAGATCAGCAGAGGCAGAGATATCAAACATATCTGTCAACATCTGTTATGCATAATCACATGCACTTAAAGCATCTTATTCCTGGTACTGTCTGTCAACTCCCCCCACAAGCACCAATCCCCCCACCAGCACCAATTCATCATCACAGCCATGTTCTGCCCCTGCAGCCGCTGACCACGTGGGCTGCCTCCAGACCAGCTGGAAAAGCGGCTGTGTGTACTGTGTGAAGTTTGTTTAGAACATGAATCAATCATGCATCTGCTGAAAGGAAGACTTGTGGCTCAAACCACAGGCTGTGTTTCCTCTTTTCTATGTGGCTCAGCCAGAAATCATGAGCTCCTTTAATTTCAGTGTAAAAAAAGCCATGAAGCAGAAGAGAAAGTTAGAAACTAAATTTTTATGCACATGTAAGAATTACAGGCCGAGGTTTTTTTCTGTAGGCTCATGTTTCCATTTTTGTGTGATATTCCATTTTAAAAAATAGTACCATCGGCGTTTTACTCTGCAGTTTTGACATTCACTCATCAAAAAGTGTTCTACACTCTCCATTTGCAGTGACTTCAGAATGATTCAAAGACACAAAAATCACCTACATGTCAGAACATAAAAGTGCTCAAACAAAAGTCTTGAACTCTTCATCTGAAGCTGCTGCTGCTGACATGACCACACACTGAAATGTGACACATGATGGGAGTGCTGCCATGAAGTATGAAGACTGCAAAAGCAGCACAAGAGAGGAGCATGAGTCACAGATTCACTACCTGCTTATCCAGGTCAGGCTCACAGAGGGGACTGGAGCCTATCCCAGCTGATACTGGGCTAGAGACTGGGTACACTCTAAACAGAGAGACAGAAAACCAACCACACTTACAACAAACACGTTTGATCTGTGGGAGGAAGCTGGACCTCCAGGAGGAAACCCATGCAGGCACACAGTGAACATGATAGACAGACAGCAAGACAGACAGACTTGTTTCAGCTCACTTTATTGAACATACAATAATGGCACTGCAGTGTAATAAAAAAAATACAAATACTATAAACAGAAGATACATGGAAGATGAGTGGATGATGGGGTGGGTGTAGTTTTCTCTGTGGTGGGGTCGGGTGGACTGTCCCGGGCTCTGTGGGGCTGGGCGGCGCTGCTGCACTGGGCCCCGGTCCGGATGGGCCTGGGCCCCCCTTTCCCTGGCGGGTTGCAGAGTATGGGGGTGCCTACTGGGGTCAGCGGGGGAGCTGGCCCCAGGGAGGGGTCACTTGCCCCTCCCTTCCTTCCCTCCCCATCTCCAGCTGCCTCCCTCTTCTCGCTCCACCACAGTCACCCACACATGCAGGGCCTTGGGGTAGGGGTGTGTCACCAGGGTGCAGGGGAGGCATCCCCCCCCCTCTGTCCCCTTCTGGCTGCCTCTGCCTCAATTTTATCCCACAACTTAGACATTCACATTACTCACACTCTCATTACACATACATATAGGATCTTGGGGGTGGGCACGCCACACAGAATCCAAATTACCATCAGGGTGTACAACCTCACCCCTGGCGTCGTTGCCCACCTCTCAATTTTAAATACACGTAGACATTGAGGGCTAGCAGGAGGGGCTATGCGCCTACCTGCTGCTCTGGCAGGTAGCTCCATGCCCTCCTGGGTTTTAAATGCACCTTAGAACACACATACATCAACACTACATATGAGCGGGTGGAGGGAGGTTTGGAGTCTTCACACACCCCCGTTCTCTGCGGCCTGCTGGAGCGGGGGGGCTAGGAGGAGGAGTTGGCCGTCCGACTGGGGTCTGGAATGTGGGGCCTCCCTGCTGCTGCGGAGTCGGGGCGATCTGCTTCTCCCCACCGCAGGGAAAAGGGTAACACCACCTGGGTCTGGGTGCAGTTTCCCCCTCCAGGGGGAGTACGCTTGGGGAGAGTGATTGTGTGTACAGCGTCTCTTTATGTCTGTCTCCGCATTGGTTGAGTGTGGAATAATTGCCTATGAGAGCATGAGGGTGGAAATGGATGTTTGTATCTGTGTGTGCCTGTATGTCTGTGTCTATATGTCAGGTTGGGCATCAGACGCCACCTCTCTGGGGACATCTCAGGCCCTCCAAGGTATGGAGGCCTATCTCCCCCCACCACTTCCCCTGCCGGTGGTGGACGCCCTCAGACATCGGTGCGTTGGTGGTTCTCTGTGTCCGGGGGTGGGCGCCCAGGTACACACCGGCTCACTCCTTGGCGGCTGCTTATCGGGGCCTGGAGCCTGGGGCTCGCTCGGGCCACTTCGGAGGCGGGGTGCCCTCGGCCTCTCGGCCCGGGGCTCGGTCACTCAGGCACAGCTGGCTGCCGGCGGAGCTCACGGGCACGTCACTGCAACCCCCCTTGGCTTCTGCTCCGCGGCTGCTGAGTGACCCCTCATCTGGGACTCTCCTCAGCTCTTTCTGGGATAGTGACGCGGCTGCCCCTCTGTTGGTCTTCCTTGGTCTCTTGTGTTCTGGGGGCCTCTGGATGTCTGGAGTTTTGATCTCCTCCATACCTGCTTCATGCCCTGGAGGACGGGGCAGTGGCCCCCCACACCCTCTAGCAGATCATTACATGAAGGAACCTTTTAAAAACAAGCGCGTTCATGCTCACAGGTGTACACACAGGTGATCACACACAAACTACACCCTTTTTGGCTCTTACCTCAAAGTACACTGTGCGCTGTCGATCTTACGTGCTGCACAATAATGTTTAATATTTAGTATTTACTGTCATATTCCCATAGATCATTGTGATGTTGTTTATTACTCTCGTTTTCTTCTGCTTGCTTTCTCTTTCTTTCTCAACAGGTGATCCAGGTGATCGATATATGTATTTTTTTGTCTGCTTATTCTGTTGGTTTTTGGTTTTTGGCCCTTTTTCCCCGTCCCTCTTCCCCGCTGTTTTTCTTTCCCTCTTTCTTTCTCCCCTTTCTTTCCCCCAGTTAAGTCTGTCCCGTATTCAGCAAGTGAAAATAAAATAAACAATAAAAGGTGAATCAAATGGACCATTACGGCAAGGCTGGGATGGTCAATTTGGTAAAGTAAATCCGTTGGGCATCTTTCTTCGCCTTTAGACAATAATTCTGATGGCAAAAGAACCAAACGGGACAGGTTAAAAAAAAAATAAATAAAAAAAAAAAATAAACAGAAGATACAGATTGATGTGTGTTACACATAGTTATCATGGCCTTGGTGAACATGTGACTGACACTGTAATTCACAAACACTTAAAATGGAAACACTAAAACAAGCTTTGCATGAAGCTGTCATTAAAAACTTAAAGTGTAAAAATAAACTTTCAAGGTTTGAATGAAAATGTTTCCATACTGTTTATTTGTATTTAAACATTTACAATGAAAACAACAGAAACAATATAGCTAGCAGAGCACCAGTTTTAAATTATATTTTAGATGTTTAGCAGTAATGTGGTACCTACGGAGCCCCGCAAGGGACATGGGAGAAAAAAAAAAAATACGATGAACTTTGCGAGATCTCGCAAAACTTTTAGCCGCATTCTTCGGAGGCCGCCAGCTCGAAGCCGGCCGGGAGGTCGAGGCACGATGTGCCGGGAGAGCGGTGTTCCTCCCGGCTTCGAGATGGTGGGTGTCAGAGCTCCGAAAATGTCGGAGCACTTTTGCAAATATGTGATGTCTTGTAAACCGAGCAGATATTTGACGTTTACACAACTACATTTACGCCTCAAAATATCTTAAAATTTTATTTTGTGACCCAGAAAGAGTAATATTACAACTAAGTAGCTGCCGCCATTGTTGGAATTCAACTTTTGCGAGATCCCAAGTTAGTTTTGCGAGATCCCGCAAAAGTTCATTGTAATTTTTTTTTCTCCCATGTCCCTTGCGGGGCTCCGTAGGTACCTCAGTACTCGGTAGAAAACCTTTTAGTATGGATGTAATAAGAGAAGAAGTCCCATTGACTCGCCACGACACCTTGTGGCACAAATCGGTATTACATGAAAGTATGGGGCGGACCTCCCCGAGAAAACTGGGAAAACTCTGCTACACAGTAAAAAGGCTGCTGAGCATAACGTCAGAGCAGTTGTTACTTCCCATTATGTTGATAGCTTAACTTCATTTTGGAGGGTTATAATCTTTTTTTAAATGACAATGAGTGCCTTTAAATGAATGCTCTCTTTCAGTGGATTCATGCACAACACCGAAGAGCTGTAACATGTACTCTCAGTCTGACACACAACAACAACAAAACACTTTATTTATGTCACACTTTTATTTACAAAGTTACAAAGTGCTTAACAGAAAGACATTTACAATATATTAAAAATCAAAGAAATATTTAAAAATATAAATCAGATCTACAGTACATTAATGTCCAATAAAAATATTATCTAAAGGGGAAGAAGGAAGTGAAACACACTTAGTCATTCTTTCAGAAGGAAGTATAAACTCAGGCTATCAGGATCATTGCTTTGAATTCAAAATCTTCTCCTTTTCACTCAAAGTCACTTCAATTTTTAAGAGATGTTAAAGAGAAAAACAGCTAAAGAGCTGCTGTTAAGATTTTGTAACTGAGGCTGAATTTGGATTTACATTATTGTAGTCAGAGCTCTCCTCTGGGTCACCACGTTGCCCTGTTGAGGCGATCAAATGAAAGCATTTCAAACTCCCTCTGTTTTGTCCACAAATGCATTTATTATCAGTGAGAATAATTACCAATGTATATTTTGCATTTCAAATCTCACATTTTGTGCACTCACTTGTCTTGTTAATGACTTTGAGCTGAATCACACATGTGACATTGGTGTAATCACCTTCTGCTGGACCTGAAATAATAATCTGATTGACTCTCATGTTAAACACAGTTATTGTATAATCATCCAGCTTCCACAAGCTCTATATTAATGAAAGTGTAAACTTTACCATTTTCAGTGTTTTCACATCTTCTGACTGTCTCATAGACACAACGATCACCTGCAGGTCAGAGAAAATTAGTCACCTCATGTCTGTGATACTAATTTAAACACAAATATTCTTGCAGATAACATTTATATTAAAAGCTGCAGCAGATGTAATAAGTACAGTCTTGTAGCAAATAGCATCAGAATATTTAAAAATAGTTGAAAAACTAACCATCAAAAAGAGAGGAGTAGTCTTGCTGCTGATCTTCATCCTGATTAAGCGTCTGCTCGTTAGCAGGACCTTTATTAAAAATATAAAATAAGGCATTCACTTTTACATGGTCCTCATGATGCATTTGTGTCTTTGAATGATAAAGATTTGTAGAAAGTAAAGGAAAAGGTCTCACTGTTGGTCGTTCTGCAGCGATACAACAAGAGCAGGAGAATAATAATGAGAGAGACTCCACAAACCAGTCCAACAATCAACCACACAGGAGATGAAGAGCTGTCAGCTCCTGACACAGTTACTGTGACAACAAACAATAATGATTAATAAACTTTAATTACATTTGATATGTCATAACATAATTTTATAAAAGATCCAGTTCATCTATTTTCTTCAACTAGGAACAAATCTGTGAAGAACAGTCTGAAAAACCTAAAAATGGCTTTATTCATCTGCTGAGCTCTCTGAAGAGATCTGTGAACCACGTCTATGTTTCTGGTTCTTTCTCTGGCCGGGGTGACAGTCATTTTAGCAGATTGCTGCTTCTTGCTCCATCCATGGTGTATACTACACGCATAACTTCAACCTCTTCTGAGAACACAGTTGGAAATCTTATCCACAGAAAAATATTTTTAACAATAGTTCATTTTTATGCTCTAACAATAATGCAGCATTTCTTCATAAAATCTTCTATTCACTAAACAACCTACCAAGCTTAAAACTCATAATATGGGGTGACGTAAATGCTGTGCTGGAGCCCATACTGGACTTTGTCCAATAACAGAACAGAAGTGTGATTTTAAAACAATATGGAGTAGTTCCATGTTTGGAACACAGAATCTTTTCTCATCTCTGTGTTAACAAACTCAAACTTGCTAAATTTGTTAGTACAGATCACACAATGACCTCTTAGTCTAACAGAAATAAAACAATTAAACTTACAGATTTCTTTAACTGTGACGTCACTGCTGTACTCTGTGTAGAAAACTGGATCTCCTCTCCCTCCTCTGCAGTGGTACAGACCTCCTTGTGAGACACTAATAACTCTGTTTGCTTCATTTCCTCTCATGAGTTGAGCTTTAGAAGAGACTGAATCACGTCTGAACCAGTCAAACTTCCAGCCAGCAGAGCCCTCCACAGAGCAGCTCAGTGTCACACTGCCCCCTGCTGGTATGACTGAACTGTGTGCTGTCAGTGTGGCTCTGGGTTTACTTGCTGTTGAGTTTACAGGAAAAAACGTCATCATATTATGACTTGCATCAGGGAAAAATAAATAAATAAATAAAGATATTCATTTAATAATACTCTAAAGTGACACTACACTGAATCGTGTCTGTTATTTCTGTGGGACCTGCATCATATTTACATCGAGCCTATTCCCCTACATCAGTGTTCATTAATGTCTATCCTTATCTTTGTCATGTGTCTGTGACAGTAAAATCAGATAAATGAAATGAGGCTATGTTGGGGGTTTTGGTTAAGCTTTTATTACTGAATTAAGGTGCAGTATCTAATGCTCTATTTCCCAGAATGTAACCTTGCTCTAGTTTTATAAAGAGATGTTTAATTCCTGTAGGTTGAAACACAAAGCCTTAATGCAGGAAAAAACTGAATATCTAAACTAGACTGACAAAAGATTTTCTTTAGTAAAAACATTTGTCATCTGCATCCAGAGTAAAGAAAAGGGTTCTTTCGTTTGACCTTCCTCCACCAAATTTCATAAACTGTGGCCTGGTGGTTTTAATGTAACCTCACTGAAAGACAAACAGACTGATATCACTGCTGTGATTGTCCTTTCTGCTCTCAGTGTGGCTCTGACTCTGACTGGCACCAAACACAAGTTTATAATGTGACACAGGTGATCTGTCTTACTTCAAAACTACACTAACGATGCACCTGATTTATTCATTAAAACAGTTATCTCTTTATATTCCTCTTTAAATTAATCATTGCAGAGTCATAGTGCACTCAGCTATGTGTCTGAATTTTGGAGGGTCTGGATTGTTTCTTGATGTTGAGTTTAAACTGAAGTAGAAATGAAAACAGGAAACTTCAGTTTGAATCGTAGACCAACTCACATGAAACTGTCAGTCTGAAGGCATCACTCCATCCTGTTAAGAGATAGTCACTGCTACCCCGACATCTGTAGTCTCCACTGTGGGACACTGAAACTCTGTTGATCCTGTATTCACTGGATGTTGGAGGGCTGTTTGTGTTGGGTGCTGTCCATTCATATTTCCACACCTTATCTTCCCCTCCCTGAATCTCACATCTGAGAGTGATTGTCTCACCAGTGAATATCTGAGACCAGCTGTGCTGCAGCTTCACATCGATCCTGTTGGAAACTTTCCACAGTAAAATTCCTCAGTTAGGACACAAAAGGAATGAACATTTTTATAATCCCTGTAGCTGAATCTCCTCCCGCTGGCTGATTGAAGATATAAAAGAAAAATGGTTTCTAACAAAAGGCCAATTAACAAGAGTCAGAAGTTTGCAGCTTGAAATCCTAACAGAATAAAAACAGATGCAGAAAACTAGAATGAATGTTTTATGTTCACCTTTCTGTTTAGATCAGTAACTTTAAAGCAGCTGAACTAATTTCAAGCATTTATACTCTGATTCAAATATATAAAGGAGGATGGAGTGGTTTCCAGTAGTGATGGTAAATTTGATTCTTTTTACTGAATCGAGTTTTAATCGAGTCACTCACCAAAGTGAATCGGGTTTTTTGAGTCATTTGAGTCACTGAGTCAGTTGACCAGAGAGTGCAAAAAATGTACATTTTCACTTAAACTTAATTTGTTTCTCTTTTCATGTATATCCTACTGCTAACTATTTTATAGAACAAAAAAGAGCAAAAAAAACAATTCTAAAGGGAACATATTTATTTTGTTTATTTTTGTTTTATTAGTATTTTCCCTAAATGTGTCAAATATATATTTTCTTATCTAAATGTCCACTGAGCTGTGAGCCAGGGGGCGGTAATGCACCTTAACATTGGTTGCCAACCAAGAAGAAGAAGAAGAAGAAGAAGCTGTGAGCCAGGAGGGAGGGGGTGAGTGAGTCCTGAGTGATTCGTTCGTGCTATGATTCAGCACAGGAAGGGAAGGGGTGAGTGAGTCCTGAGTGATTCGCTTACGCTACGATTCAGCACAGGAAAGGAGGGGGTGAGTAGCTCAAATGTGCTGTTAGCATGTTAGCAGAGCGATGCTACTGTGAACCGAGGAGCTATTGTCTTGATGTGAGCTTCTACTCAGGGTTTTTTCTTCCAGTTCAGAGCAGAAATGTTTTTGTTAAGATACTGGATGTTGTGTTTTTCTTCACAATTTGAATTATAAGCTAGATATATTTCTACTAATGAAATTAGTTTGCTAACAGCAACAGGGATGAGTCAGTGAGTCAGTTGGGCTTGTGAATCATGATTCATGAGTCAGTAAAGTGATTCTTGAGTATTGAACGATTCGTTCATGATTCGCACATCACTAGTTTCCCATAACAAGGAATGGTGAGCAACCACTGCATCATTCACCATTATTTCCATCTAGATATAAAATAATTTTGAGATTGTGGTGGGTGTGATTTGTGGCTCAGGTGCAGTGGAGGGGTGGAGATGGGGGGAAATCATCTGATCACACGTCCCCTTATATCAGTAGGACGCCGGGGCCTGGACGGGAGAGAGGAGTCTGGATCTGTGCCATAGTCACGGGCACGGAGACAACAAGGAGCGACTGGAGAGCTGATCTATAAAGAAACTGCACTGTAAATAAAACAACACAACTAGCAGATGTCATGCTGAGTGTCCGTGGTCCTGGGTTAGAGGACTGGAGACGTTACAAATAGAATGTTTGGGTCAATTATGAACTTTTTTTTTTTTTGACTATAGTGTGTGTGTGTGTGTGTGTGTGTGTGTGTGAGAGAGAGAGAGAGAGAGAGAGAGAGAGAGATTATACTTAGTGTGTTAATCAGAAACATCAGGGGGGCTGTACTCTATTACAAACAGGACAAAACCTTATTTGTATTTTTATTCTAGAACTGTTAATTAATTAAAAGCATTGGTGGCAGTTTAGCTTAATGGGTGAGCAGGTGACCATATTCCTTAAGAGCAGTGGCCCGGGTTCGAGTCTGACCCTTTGCTGCATGTCTCCCCCTCTCCTTCTCTCGTCACTGTCCTGTCTATCTACAGTGAGATGCAAATGTTTGGGCAACCTTGTTAATAGTCATTATTTTCCTGTATAAATCGTTGGTTGTTACAATAAAAAATGTCAGTTAAATATATCATATAGGAGACACACACAGTGATATTTGAGAAGTGAAATGAAGTTTATTGGATTTACAGAAACTGTGCAATAATTGTTTAAACAAAATCAGGCAGGTGCATAAATTTGGGCACTGTTGTCATTTTATTGATTCCAAAACCTTTAGAACTAATTATTGGAACTCAAATTGGCTTGGTAAGCTCAGTGACCCCTGACCTACATACACAGGTGAATCCAATACTGAGAAAGAGTATTTAAGGGGGTCAATTGTAAGTTTCCCTCCTCTTTTAATTTTCTCTGAAGAGTAGCAACATGGGGGTCTCAAAACAACTCTCAAATGACCTGAAGACAAAGACTGTTCATCATCATGGTTTAGGGGAAGGATACAGAAAGCTGTCTGAGAGATTTAAGCTGTCTGTTTCCACAGTTAGGAACATATTGAGAAAATGGAAGACCACAGGCTCAGTTCAAGTTAAGGCTCAAAGTGGCAGACCAAGAAAAATCTCAGATAGACAGAAGCGACGAATGGTGAGAACAGTCAGAGTCAACCCACAGACCAGCAGCAAAGACCTACAACATCATCTTGCAGCAGATGGAGTCACTGTGCATCGTTCAACCATTCGGCGCACTTTACACAAGGAGATGCTGTATGCGAGAGTGATGCAGAGGAAGCCTTTTCTCCGCCCACAGCACAAACAGAGCCGCTTCAGGTATGCTAAAGCACATTTGGACAAGCCAGCTTCATTCTGGAATAAGGTGCTGTGGACTGATGAAACTAGAATTGAGTTATTTGGGCATAACAAGGGGTGTTATGCATGGAGGAAAAAGAACACAGCATTCCAAGAAAAACACCTGCTACCTACAGTAAAATATGGTGGTGGTTCCAACATGCTGTGGGGCTGTGTGGCCAGTGCAGAGACTGGGAATCTGGTCAAAGTTGAGGGACACATGGATTCCACTCAGTATCAGCAGATTCTGGAGACCAATGTCCAGGAATCAGTGACAAAGCTAAAGCTGCGCCGGGGCTGGATCTTTCAACAAGACAACGACCCGAAACACTGCTCAAAATCCACTAAGGCATTCATGCAGAGGAACAAGTACAACGTTCTGGAATGGCCATCTCAGTCCCCAGACCTGAATATTATTGAAGATCTGTGGTGTGAGTTAAAGAGAGCTGTCCATGCTCGGAGGCCATCAAACCTGAATGAACTAGAGATGTTTTGTAAAGAGGAATGGTCCAAAATACCTTCAACCACAATCCAGACTCTCATTGGAACCTACAGGAAGCGTTTAGAGGCTGTAATTTCTGCAAAAGGTGGATCTACTAAGTATTGATTTCATTTCTTTTTGGGGGTGCCCGAATTTATGCACCTGCCTTTTGTTTAAACAATTATTGCACAGTTTCTGTAAATCCAATAAACTTCATTTCACTTCTCAAATATCACTGTGTGTGTCTCCTATATGATATATTTAACTGACATTTTTTATTGTATCAACCAACGATTTATACAGGAAAATAATGAATATTAACAAGGTTGCCCAAACCTTTGCATCTCACTGTATACTGTTTGTGTCCATTAAAGGCTAAAAAGCGAAAAAAAAAAAAAAAAAAAAAAGAAAAAAGGAAAAAAAAAAAAAGCATTAATGGTTCATTCACACATTTCATGTGTGGTTATTGCTTCACAGCTCATGATGATATCAATGACTGTAGCTGTGCTTCTAGGCCAGCGGTCCCCAACCCCCGGGCCACGGACCGGTACCGGTCCGTGAGTCATTTGGTACCGTGCCGCGAGAGTGAGACTCGGGTGTGAAATGTATGGTTTTCAGGGTTTTTATCGGTTTTTAGCGTTATTTTGTTATCGTTTTTTTTTTTCGTTAACTCTGTTTTCCTGGGTCTTTTCACGTGTGTTATGAATAAATCTTCTTTTTTTCGGTACCGGTACTAGTTTTATTTTGTTGTATTTATCCGCGACACCTTAAAGGCCGGTCCGTGAAAATATTGTCGGGCACAAACCGGTCCATGGCGCAAAAAAGGTTGGGGACCGCTGTTCTATGCCATGTGTCTACAGAGCCACAAACATCGGTCTTATTGCTCAGTGAGTGACTGCAAGATGTACATTGTTTGTCTCTCACAGAAAAAGATGTTTAATGGACCAGAACATGAAGTTCTTTACACCCCTCGCTGTTTTTCACTGTGTTTCACCACGTGAGAATCACAGGCCCCAGAAAAATCTTTATTAAACTATCCAACACTGAGCTAACTGAGTATCTTCAGAGTAATTAAATAAGGTTTTTATGACAGCTCCACAGCCATTGGTCGAGATGGCCTGGGAAATAAGCCTTTCGCACACTCTGTCCAAAACTTGTAATTTATAACAGCAACCTGAGGATCAGGGGCCAAAATACATCTATGAATGACTGAACCATACATTTAATTTCTGACTTATTATCATAAAAAAAATCAAACATTATTATTTAATATTATAAACAAATTATTGTTACTTATAATTTTATGACAGTTTTATTATCATAACTAACTTGACAGGTTGGGGCCATAAATCACTTTGTGAAATTGTGTTTGGTCGTAATATGATCCCTCTCTGATCTCCTCCAAACTCTGGAGAACCTACGATGCTTAGTTTCAAATTAAATATTTAAACTCACCAGTTTCCTGAATGATGACTGGATCACTTTGTGCTATGAGTGAAGTTATGTCTGTTCTCCATCCTCTGCACTGGTATTTTCCTCCTTTAGAGATTCTGATCTCTTTATCTGATCCAACAGCTTCTGTGGACTTCACTGCAGATGAGGTTTCTCTGACCCACTCATATTTTAAGTCAGCAGAGTGTTTCACATCACAGGTCAGTGTCACACTGCCCCCTGCTGGTATGGTTGTGCTGTCTGCTATTAAAGTGATATTCACTCCATGTCCTGTAATGAAGAAATACAAAAAACACCGTGAAAGTATTTGATGTAAATTGAGCGAAAAAATATCACAACACAACTGAAAGTCAGTGGAATTTGGAGTTACATATTAGAGAGCTTCCAATTTCAATTTTTACCATCACAAAAAAGTCAAATGTGGGAATATTTGATAAAAATAAAGAGGATGTAGAAATCTCAAGTGTGTCGTGATTCCAGATCTATTTTTGTTTTTTGAGTTTTTTGAGGTTGAATTGTTTGTTTGTTCGTGTTTGTAGTTTTGTTTATTGATCTTCATTTATTTTTGAGCATTTTTAGAGCCTTTAGTTCTTCTAATAATTTAGTTTGAAAGTTTAATTTGTTCCCTCATTGTTCCCTGTCTCATCCTCCGGGGTCAGTTCCCCTTTGTTTACTTTATTTTGTGTATGTTACTGTTTAGTTATTGTCCTCACTTCCTGTTTTATTTTGGCATTCATTTGTTTCTTGTGTCTTATGTTGAGTTTTACTTCCCTCTCAGTGTGTGTGTGTGTGTGTGTGTGTGAGAAAAGTTTCACTTTTTCTTATTCAGTCTGTCTCAGAGTGCATTTGGCTCCTCATCTTTCAACACATGATGGAATGAAGACTTTTTTGTGCACAGTATCAGTAACTTTAAACAGCTGTATTAGATTCAATGATTTATCCACTAATAAAATGTAGCACACAGGTCACAAGGTCAAAAAAACTACATTAAGAAGTTTCACATATTTAAAAATGATTCTTTATCATGGAGCAAAGATGAGGTCACATCATTCACGTTTTCACGTTTACAAGTGTTTCAAAATGAATTTTCTCAAACTTTGGAGAATCCAAGCCGTTTTATTGCAGATAACAAATTTTTAAACTCACCAGTTTCACTAATGATGACTGAGTCACTTTCTTTAATGAGTAAATTTGTGCCTTTTATACGTCCTCTGCAGGTGTAGATGCCGGCTTCAGAGGTCACAAGTACTCTGTTTGATTCACCAGCTACTGTGGTCTTCTCAGAGTTTTCAGAGGGTTCTCTTAACCACTCATATTTTAAGTCAGCAGAGTACTTCACATCACAGGTCAGTGTCACACTGCCCCCTGCTGGTATGGTTAATCTGTCTGCTGTCAGAGTGGCCTTCACTCCAAGTTCTGTAATTAAGAAAAACATCAAAAGAATAAAATTGTTGTTCGGAATGTTTGATGCAAACTTAAATAATCTGAATCTTCTTTTGGAGTTGGAGTTGCAGCCACACAATTCAACACATAGAACATCTACAGAGACTTTGTAGTGACGTGTTAGACAGCTTCCAATCAAAACACCAAATGAGGGATGAAGGTAACAAACTCTATGCTGAGCTCAGAGCAGCATTTGGTTACCATGTTTCATGTTGGATTTTCCTTTAATTTGTCATCTGTGTGGAGCTTTTGATAATTAGCATATTTATAACTCTAAGAAGGCAATCAAAAAAAAAATCCCACTATATAATCCAGCATAACTCAGAGAGATAGATAATCTGCACAACACGCAATGTTGATATTTTCAGATCAGATCATCATTCATGAAAAAAAAAATCCACATGTATAAAGCCACAGCTCTGCTCACTCACTTAACATGGTTATATTAACATTTATCAATAATCTCATTAAAATGTTTGGTTTATGTTACAAAATATAACACAGAGGACGTCATTTAGAGCAACACAGGAGAAGCTAAATACTAGTTAAGAACAACACACATGATATAAATGGAAAACAAAAAACAATTTCTCACCTACAGTGTTTCCATGGTTGACTGTACTGAGCACTAAAATAATGAAACATCATCAGACATTATACAACTGACAAAATCACAATAAATATATAAACTGAGGCTTTTTAAAGGTAAATCTTCAGATGGCACAGTTATTGCTCATCACCAAATTTATGTGTTTCTATTAGCTCTGAAACAGGCTGGAAAGATGAAAACAAACTAGTCTGCTGTGTTGAAGCTGTCAGGTAAACAGGTTAAAGCAGTGATACACTGTAACTGTCATCAGTGAGAAACATTTTCCTTCATCACTGCCATTCAAACAGTAAAGGTGTGTATTGTACTCACAGAATAACCCCAGCAAACAGAGCAAAGAGTGCCCCATCCTCACGTCCAGCCCTGCACGCTGATCTGCATCTAATCTCAAAGTGTTCGACTTTGCATTGATAATAAATGCAGAACAAAGAGAAGCTGCACTTAATGTAGATAAGACCAGAGTTTATATTCAGCTCCTCCTTCTATCACCTCTCTGTGCTTCCTTCCCTTTTACACCAACCTCAAACAGCTCCTGTAGCTTTGACCACAGCAGTTGTGTGACGTGTTCACATTTCCTGTCCACTGCAAACATTTAAGCTTCTTCCTGTTTTGTGTTCCTACCTTTCTCTGTGATATACAAAGGTGCTCTGTTGCTTAGTTACTGATACACTTTGCAGGTCATTGTTTTGTCTTTGTTGTCGTGTCCTGTGGATCCTGCTGGAGTTTTCTTCTTCTGATTAGTGATATTATAAATTATTCTGTACCTGTTCATCTTGCATGTACTTCAGCTGACTGTCACGTGTCTTCTTGTGTCCTTTTCCATCTTTCTGAAATCAAACAACCTGATTATTCAGTCTGGAAATTATTTCCCATGTTGATTCAGACATGCGGACTGACACAGTCCACAAATACAAAACTTCATTAATTATAATTAATTTTTTGAACATTATGAATTGATGAATATATAATATAGTGATGATAAAAAGTGTGTGAGATAGTGTTCACAGGTTTGATAAATGTACTTCTTTCTGAGTTTCTACTTTGGAGTCTGTATTTTCAGCAGAGTCTCTTTAATGAATGTGTTTTCCCTTTTGATGTTTTTTCAGAGGAATTATGTTCAAATTCTTCCTTCAGGCTGCAGAAAAACATAAAAACACATTTTACTGTTGGCTCAAATATCCTTATGCAGGTCTTTAATTAAAAGTCTCCTCTGACCTCAGAATAGATCTGTGAATGTTCTCATCTTGAGCTGGAAATCTGTTTTTAAGTTTGGCTGTAAGCTCAAACTCAGGAAATGACTCACTGTGTAGGTGAACTATAACTAAAAACTTGTGTTCTTCACAAAAACAAAAACATTCAGTCAACAAATTTAACAAAGAAAACATTTACATTTATAGATTTATTACCTCACAGCATATTAAAGCATTTCATCTGAAGACAATCTGAGCATCTGATTGTGTGTAGAAAACTACATCAGACGTTACTGTGCTGTGTTACCTACAATATGACTGTATTAACTCTGAAAGATTACCAGCACATGTTCATTGTTTATAGTTTTATTATATTTATATCTATTTATTAGGGGTGCAACAATACTCATATCGATATTGAACCGTTCGATACAGTGCTTTCGGTTCGGTACGCATATGTATCGAACAATACAAATATTTTTATTTATTTTATCAACTTTTCTTCTGACGATGCTGTCTGTGTTGAGCGCTCAGTGGATCTGCGTTCGACTACTCCGCCTAGGCTGCACTGTGGAGTGCAGATCCACTGAGCGCAGCGCAAGCTAGCAAGACAGAAGCTAAGCTCGTTGCAACATGGCAAATTGAACCTCCCCCACCGTCATTCAGATCTGCCGTTTGGAACTATCTTGGTTTTCATGTGAAGTATGACCCTGATGGTAAGCGCGTCATGGACAAAAGTAAAACAGTATGTCGGATGTGCCACGCAATGCTCAATTACATTGGTGGGAACTAGTGCGTTAGCACAGTTAGCTTGTTAATGTGTTGACGCTGTCCAGCTCCACGCACGGGGTGATCCGCAGTAACTCGTTAACGGAGATTTGCCGCGTTATGGCGTTAATGTCATTTTAACGAGATTAACGCTGACAGCACTAGTGGGAACACAACAAATATGACTGCACATTTACGCGGACATCATCCTAGTGCAAAGACAAGTGGAAGCAGACAAAAACAACAAGCATGCATGCTACAAACTTTACCCGCGTCATTTAGACAGCCGTTAGCACATGATTCTCCTTATGGGGACCTGATATGTTTAACATGCTGCTGACTGAGAATATACCCCAGAAGAAGCGTATAGTATAGCTTTTATTTTGGAAAGAGCCATTTCTCTGTAATAAACTCTCTTTTCCAAAGATGAGTGATTTCACGATCAGATAGATTTTTTTTTATTATTATTTTGTTGTTTCAGCAACATTAAATTTAAAAACTGCACTTTTGAGTTAAAATATATATTTATAACTTTAATAAATGACAAATTAAAAAGGCATGAACAGTTTTTTTGTATCGAAAAAATACTGAACCGTGACACCAAAGTATCGAACCGAAACGAACCGTGAATTTTGTGTATCGTTGCACCCCTACTATTTATAGTGATTTTTAATTTTAAAAAATAAATAAATAAGAAGTGTCTGCAGAAGCTCAAAAACAGAAGCCAGATGTCAGGACTTGTTGGTAAACACTTGTATATCTTAAAGTATATATATATGTGTATATATATATATATATATATATATATATATATAAATAAAGTGTTGCTCTGTATTCTGTGTATTTTATGTCCCACAGCGTCCTTATAATCTGTCTGTGCTGTCATCTGCAGGGCAGCACACATTTAGCTTCAACTGTCCTTCTTAATTTTAGTTCTGCAAGCTGATGAAAAAAATTACATCATTGTTATATTTAAGATGGTGCAGATGTGGTCACCAACACTTATACCACACAGAAATATTTGCACTATTTCCAATCATGTGTCTTTATTAAGAAGTAAACTGTCCTGGTTTGACCCACAGTCATTGAAACTAAAGCCAAAGTCATCTTAACACAAACCTAACACAACCAAACTAACAGTTTTACCTACTGAAGTACTTTTCTTGTACTTAAAGTGCAAATGCTGAACAAAATGTCTCGAATGTTTGTTTTCAGTTATTAATTTGAATAATTTAACTTTGGTTTGATTTACAGATTTATTACATTGTTTGATGAAGAATGATGATGTTGATTTTACTGAAAGGCTCAGCTTCTGCATCACAGACAGACCAAACTCATCCTGGATGGAGCAGCTTAATGTAACTGCAGAGTCCAGCAGACAGATAAATATGAGTGAAGTAAAGGTTTGATTACAAACCATCATGTGTTACAAGTTAAGATTTTGTGGGTAGAAAGAGAGATTATCTTATTTAATTCACACATAGCATGTCCATACATTTACAGCATGTCTATACAGAGATTTAAAGCCAGCTGCTTTTCAGCGCGAGAAACAAATGTTTCACATTTTCCCATAAAAATGTTTTTTCTTTTACTGTCTCATCACCACAATGATGCTACTTTTGTCTGTTTTCACACACTGCCATGCATACTTTAATGTAGCAGTGAAAATTATTACTATTATTTCAGTACACACTGAAAAAAATAATCAGTGGGATAAACATAAAAAAATTATTGTAAGCGGTTGCACGAAATTAAGTTATGTTTGGTTAACCTGAGTTTTTCATGTTATACCTGCACACATTTATCTGGTAACATGAGCATGACTTTTTTATGTTGTTGTTACGTTTTTCATTCTGGTCAAATATTTATAGAAACCACTTGTTTATCAGACATGAACTTTTTGTGTTAATTGTATTGGACTACTATGTGTTATATTGACAAGATTATTTTATGGTAAGCTTATTTTATTTTATAACAAATTTCTAATATATAATATATAATCTAATATATAATTGAGTGTTCAATAAATAAAACAAAATTAAGGCTGATCTTACTGTATGTACTGTACACTTTCTCTTCAATCAAAGAAATAAGCAAAACATTTTTGAACAATGACCTGTATTTTTGAAAATACTACACAGTTGTAACAATGGACTTTCAATTCAGGCTTCCAAAATATACATGAGTCATATTTGTACAATGCATCTCTTGAAAAACATTCCACAACATTCCTCAAAGTTATCTGCTGTAACCTGGATTCAACATTGTGGGGCCTTATGACATCACGCTTATGTAAAAAATAGTTTTTTAAATGTAAGAGCCATAAGGTAATATGGCAAAAGGGGTGTAATTATTAAAATGACACAAAAAGGAGACTTAAAATAACATTATAACCCACAGGCACAAAACCAAGAGACCTAAACTGATTAGTATTGGCTTGCTTCTATCACTAAACATCACAATCACTAATACTAGACCATGCAATCTGTTTGTAGTGGTGCACCTTGGGAAAAAAAATTGCTAACTGGTGAAATTGGTGCAAGGCACCATTTCCATTGAGAAAAATGGACATTCAAAGTTTGAATTTTTTTTCAAAAGAGCCATGGCTTGAAAAGTGAACACTGAACACTGCAGTAATAAAGGCCCCAAGTTGAAAAGTGCCAGAAAAATAAGTTTCACTATGTACTGCAACTTTACCAGTGCTGGCTTAAAAGAAAGGATGGTACATATTCGAAGAGGTAAACATGTTGTTCCCACATCATAACTGGAAAACTGTTCAATCGTACAGTCTGGTCCTGAAAACCTGGGCCTTCTTTGAAGGGCTGTTCCTTTTGAGCTCCATAAACAGTTTCTATAATACCTCCAAGGTATACTTTTCCAGTGGGTAGGTGAGGTTCAAAGTGTACATTAGTCCAAACAGCACTGCAGCTGCTAGGGTATAGTTATCCAAATCCTGCCAGACTCTCTGGCCTTCAAGGACTATCCCGATGTCCTCAGGGCTGCCATTGGTATCTCTTGACTTTATGATGTAAATTCCCATGGTTGTTTCCTTATTAGATCGTTGGATAATGGCTTCATCTGCGGCCTAGAAAATGCAGAAATCCAAAATTTAATTAAACAGAACACAGGTCAAAGAACATTATACCAAATCTTATTTTAATCTGTGTCACTATTCCAAAAAATGTTAACATTAACACATTAGGTGAACAAAAATGGATTCATTACAGCATGTGATTTGAGTCCTCAGAATGCTTAAAAAGGTAATGCATTTCTGAAGTGAAATCTCCATGCAAAGAAGCAGAATACTGTCAGAGCATAGAGAGGTGTTCAACTATGAACTCCACACATAGTTCTAATGCAGGTAAAAGAAAAAAAAACCCGCACCCATGGTAAATTGTGAAAATCCCAGGTGATTTTCAACATACTCCTGGCATAGAGTGACAAGCAGCATTTGGTTAAAATTATTATTTTCCCTAAAGTGTATACACAAATTTTTTTTTTTTTCTTACCTGGGCCGTGGGCTCCAGAATGTTCTGAAGTCTTCTTCCTCTTTGTCCTCCTCGCCTTTTGAAGACCTTTATTAGTTTGTCAGATAGCACATCTATCTGCGAGAGTAATCTGGACTGCAGTGGCATGGAGGTAATGCGCTTAAACTCTGCATTTATCTAAAAAGAGAAGTTGTCACATAAAAATGCTGTCAAAATCTCAGATCTCACAAGGTTACATCCACACAAAGTTGTTATTTTTGTCATATTACTATTTATTAGCTATGGGTCCCATGTTGCTGAGCAGTTCCATAGTTGCCCTTACTTCCATACCACCCAAAGCCTGTTTGCAACCACAGCAGTTGCCTCCTTCTGGCCATTTTGCAGTTCTGCCAAATGACCCAGAAACTACATCTATTAGTGTCATATACACATCAAGGTCTTTCATTAATACTTAGTTAAATTAATTAATTTGACCTTTCCAGAAAATTTACCTTACAGAATGTGAGATAACATATGCAAAGCTTCACTAGTAAATAAAATAATGTTATTAAAACCTTAACTGTAACACCTCTACGTAACAACGCTAGAGAATTGTTCTGAAGCAACACCAATCTGCCCTTCAGCAGGGATAAGCACCATATATCGATACAGAAAAAATAAATTAAACATATTTATATTGTCATTTTTTCTTATCTCTTTAAGCCCTCCTCTCAGTCTCTCTATAAATCAGTTAAAATAATTTGTTGGGTTTTTGTTTGTCTTTAACATGTTATCAGTACATTACATTCACTGCCCCAGAACATGAAATAAAGCCCCAAGTCATGCACTTCCTCTCCTAATGAGTACTGCATAGGTGTCATGCCCTAAATAAACCGACTTTAGTGAAGACCCCCCACCCCCCCCTCCGAACACACACACACACACACACACACACACACACACAGAGCCCACCCATGGCAAACTAGCTTGTTTAACTGTTTAACTAAAACATTTTAGGTACAACCAGTTAACTAAATGGACACAAGTTAGTTAGTCTGTATTCACTGAGAAAAAAACAAGCGAATGTGACTGGGCACACACTGAAAAAAAGCTAATGCACATAATATTGTCCCGCAGCTTAAGCTAGCATTATCGTTAGTTAACTTAAGGAATGACTTGTTTTTTCCATTATGTTGCTCAACGGCAATTCATGAGAAAAACTTCCCCATCTAATGGATGTTCTCTTCGTTTCCTCTCAAACATGTAGTTTTCAGTTTACCTCGACAAAGTAAAGCTCAGCACCAAAGGTAAACGAAGCGAAGACAAAAAATGGCGGACCGCCACAGTGAATTTTCCCTCACAGAACACACCCTGGGGGGTGGAGTTTCAACAGAAAACATAACTATTTTCTGTTATTTTGATATGACTGGTTTTAAAAGACTGAACATCCTTCTAAAACAAGTGAAAGGCATGAGACTTAATTATGTTTAGACCAAAAATATAAATTATTCATGTTGGATATATTTACTGTATTTTTACTAATTTAACAACCTCATCATTGCATTAGCTTTATGCTATAGCATTACGCTTACATTAGCTTGAAGCTCAAGGTCGTCATTTTATTTAATTTCTTTTTCTGGGCTTACAAACAGGACACACAACATTTAGATAACCGTTACACTGAATCTTGGGTCTGTGTTGAGTCTTCCAGCTGCTGACTACAGAAGCTAGATTGACCTTTTAGCATGTTTATAGCGGCTGTGGCTATGTGCTGGTAATGTTACCATGTGTGCGCAGTCACATTGGCAGCAGACATGTTTCAACAAACTAGTCATATCCCGGCCCTACATTAGCTTGTTTAATGGTTAAGACACTGCAGGTACCACCACTTACTACAGACACCAATGCAAGTTTGTAATAGTCTGTTAATTTAGACTGAAAGAATATATAAACAATATTAACTCACATTATATATGTTAATTACTAATTTGCTTATCGCATAATTTCGGTTACCATTAGCTAACTGGAGCCTAACATTGGCCTTTCCTGGTTTTCGATAAACAGCCCACATACCTGTAAAATAACAACACCCCAGTAAAAGTCCACATATATAAAGGGTCTACACTCTTTCTCACTGGTGTGTTAGCTTTAAAATCTTATTTACCTTCAAGTGTAAAACTCCAGATGGTAGTAGATTTTCCAAAGCGAGAGACAAAAATGGCGGACAGTGCAGCCGATTTTTCCTTTCCAGGGGGCGGAGCTTGAGGATAAAACACGACTAACTTGTTTCTTTTCAACATGATTTATTCTAAAAGAATGAATATTCTTAAAGAATATGTGAAAATTAAAAGACAAAAATATGTTTAGATGTGAAATTTAAATTAGTCATGCTGGATATATGAAGTAATTCTATGCAAATTCAACAACCACCCTATTGCATTTTTTTCAGTGCAGGCAGGTCACGTAAACATGTGTCATCCACACAAAGATCAAGGTGAAATTCCCATTGTGCTCTTTGTCTGAATTGCTTGTTAACTTTCTGCTGTGAGCTGATAACATAAAACAACACAACTGCTAAACTGAAGACTTCAGGCTGAAACCACAGGCTGCATTTTCGCCTTTCATGGTGATACACCCACAAACCACGAGGTCAGCCAGTAGATAAATATAAGCCTGTGGCGGAATTAACGATGACCAAAAACAGCCTTTCACACAGAGAGAGAGAGAGAGAGAGAGATGCATCATAGCTGCTCGGAAGGACTAAAATGTTTTTTTCAGTATTGTCGCTTTGTTGCTTAGTTACTGGCACACTTTGCAGGTCATAGTTTTGGCTGTGTTGTTGTGTCCTGTGGATCCTGCTGGAATTTTCTTCTTCTGATTAGTGATATTATAAATTATTCTGTATCTCTTCGTTCATCCTGCAGATGTACTTCAGCTAACTGTCACATGACTTCTTGTTTCCCATGTTGAGTCTTGATGGTAAATGGTAAATGGCCTGTATTTGTATAGCGCTTTACTAGTCCCTAAGGACCCCAAAGCACTTTACACATCCAGTCATCCACCCATTCACACACACATTTACACACTGGTGATGGCAAGCTACATTGTAGCCACAGCCAGCCTGGGGCCCACTGACAGAGGTGGTGCAGATGATGCAGACATGCAGACTGAAACAGTCCATAGATACAAAACTGAGTTCATTAATTATAATTAATTTTATGAACATTATGAATTTTACAAAAAATGATGATGAAATCTGATTTTAAAAAATCTGCTGATAAAGAAAAGTTTAAATAATAGTAATAAATAGAAGCAGTTTTTCAGTGTTCACAGGTTTTATAACTTCTTAGTGATCACAAGTGTCTATCTGAGTTTCTACTTTGGAGTTTGTATTTTCAATAAAGTCTCTTTAATAAATTTGTTTTTCCATTTGATTTTTTTTAATCATTGGAATTATATTGAAATTCTTCCTTTAGGCTGCAGAAAAACACAAAAACATATTTTACCGTGTGCTCAAACATGCTTATGTAGGTCTATAATTGAAAGGCTCCACTGACCTCAGAATAGATCTGTGAATGTTCTCATCTTGTGCTGGAAATCTGTTTTTAAGTTTGGCTGTGAGCCCAAACTCAGGAAATGACTCACTGTGTAGCTGAACTGTAACTAATGACAAAAAACATTCAGTCAACAAATTTAATATCATTTAAATTGATAGATTTATTACCTCACAGCATATTAAAGAAAAACATTTAATCTGAAGGGAATCCGAGCATCTGATTAAATCATTAATTTTTGTAGAAAATTACACCAGAATTGTGTTACCTACAATATGACTGGATTAACTCTAAAAGATGATCAGCACAAGTTCATTGTTTACAGTTTTATTATAGTTTGTAGTGTTAATAAAAAAAAATCTTTCTGGAAGCTCAAAACCAGAAGCTATATCAGGACTTATTGGTAAACGCCTGCATGTTTTACGGTGGGGCCACCTTATGATTGACAAGTCCCTTCCACATGAGTGTGCCGTGTAGCACAGTTTCTCAGAAGCCGTGTTTTTTTTTCTTTCTCTCACCCTCTCTCTCGCACTTTTTTCGCTTCACTCTGTACGTGAGTCTTGTGCTTGCACTGAGCAGAGGGGGGAGGGGTGGTAGTTACACTCCCACTAGCACAGGAACAGAGGGGGAGGGAAAGAGAGAGAAAGAGAGCCAGGGACAACACCATCACCTTAGAAAAGTATAGTAATCATCCACAACTATTTTCAGTTGCGGATGATAAAGGATTCAGAAAGTTTATTCATGCAGTGAATCCTATGTATGCAATTCCAAGCAGGAAAACACTCCCAAAAAATCATCCCAGGCCTATATGACAGAGAATTTGCATCTTCTTTTTGTTTTGCATATTTTAATTTATATTTTATTGTGTTGTGGTTTGCAGTGTTTTGTGTTGTTTCACTTTAAATTTGTTTAAAAGGATAAAGCTGAAAACGTAAATGGTTAAAAGTTAAAATGTAAACAGTTGTTTTTTGTATTTTGTATTTTATTGATTACATTTTATGTGGAGTGAATAAATAAAAGTATATTTACGGTGGCCTGTAGAGAAAAAGCATGTACAAACTCCAAAACACAACAGAAGTGCTCCAGGATGCTAAGGGCAGTGTTGAGCTTTTGTTACCTAGTGGCTACACAAGCCAGGAAGTACCAATGACCAGATTTGGTGTGTGGTAGTAACAGGTAAATGAACATTTTTTTTTGTATTATTTGAATATATATGAGTGTTTGTGTATAAATACACAAACAATACACATATGCTTTCAGTTGTGTAATTTAAGTGATCTAGGTAGCTCTGTACGTGGTTTGGAATTATATGTGTTTTGGAGTATGTACATATGTGTAAACATATATTAATAAAACCAAGGTTTTTTTTACATTAGTAATTCCTTTTGATCATAATTTTATGTTGTTGTTGATAATAAATTAATTAAAGCAACAAAACAACCTGAAGAGCCGGTTGGGAGCAGAAAGAGATGGCTCTTTTAGTAATCCGAGCTGAAAGAGCCGGTTCTCTAAAAAGAGCTGGAACTCCCATCGCTATTTCCCTCTTCTGCAGCAACCGTTTGTTTGATAGCAACAATAAAGAAGTGATGGTTGGGGTGAGTAACTCCTTCTAGTACTGCTCACTAGCAAGGGCGGTGCTTGTTAACATATCATACTCAATCTGCTGCTCAGTGCTCAAACAGGTTGGTTTATTTGGGTATTGCTGGCTTTTATTTTATTTTCTGTTCACGTGAGCCCACAAATGTAAATGTGTACAATGTTCTAGAAATACCTTTTGGACCGAATTATTACCCTTAGTTGACTGAGTGGGCTTTTATTGTGTGTTTGGTATAATAACACAGATTAAGGGGGAAGGAACCCAGGGTGCTGTATCTAAATGCAGGGATACTTAGAAAGTGATACACAGTGTTTTGGATGTTTCTTATCTGCTTTGCCACAAATAATTATTCAACTTTGAAAAATTCTGATCATCATGATTAAGTTTCATAAAAACGATCATCCACCCCAGAAGGGTAAGTAGTGACTGAATTTTCAAAATAAGAGTGGGAGCATTGTCCACCAGTAAAAGAAGCGAATCTCAGGTTGATAGAAAAGCAGCAAATTAATCATAAACATATTCAGCATGTTAAAGTACATATTTAATTGAATTTTTTTGTTTGTTTGTTTGTTTTGTCAGTTTTATAATTTTCCTATTAGTAAAGATCTTCTTGGCCCTTTATGATACACCTAGGGCTGTAACTTGAAATTTCAAGTGCCAAAGCAAATCAAGTCTTTTTAAAATGACAGATATTTTTCTTGTACTTCCTTCTGGAAAAAATGTGAACACTATAGACTTAAAATGAGTTTGACATTCCTTTGCTAAAAAAAATAAATTGTCTTATCGAGTCAGTAGAGGGCACCATAGTGCTGTTGTGGCTCCAACAGATGGCCTGTGCACCTGCAGCACAATAGTTAACAAACCACAGCTTCACAGATTTGGCTGCTTAGTTTTCCATATCCTGTGTGCTGCCATCAACATTTCCCCAAGTCCGCTACTTAAAAAAAAAGTAAGAAACGTTTTTTAAATCTGACTTTACTAAAGTAAAAAAGAAAGAAAGAAAGAAAAGTAAGTAACACAAGACTTTCACTCTTGTTGCAACTCTAATATAACATCTCTGACTTGTTTATGTTATTAAATCAAATCTCCACTTAGTGATGAGTCAGCTTTGACACAGTAAATTTTCCGTTGTGTCTGTTCATTGTTCACTATCCTGCAGTTGTCTTCATTTATAGAACACTTCTGTTCTATATCAGTGTAAACATGGCTTCCCACATGGATCCCACTACATTGAAGTGACACACTACAAACTGTTCTCCACTCTTGGATTTAAGTACCTGATATGTTGATTCTGCACAAGAACAAGGTGTATGCAGGGACAGTGATTTTTTTATTTTCACATTTGTAATGAATTATACTGTTTTAATTGCTTAAAATAAAATGGACAGTCTTTATGTGGTTCTGAAACTAAAGCAGTGTTGTGCATCTTTCTGCTGTTATTGGCTTTGCCATAAATTATAATTTGACTGACACTGAAAAATTCTGATCATCATGATTGAGCTTCAGTACAGTAAGGGAGGGCTGGTGAATAGTGGTTAAAGGTTGGTTTTGATGTACAAGTAAAACAGTCATGTCTCTATTCAGTTTAAAGTCTGACCCTTAACTGACTTTATCTAAGTTTCGGCCACCCCTGGTCTATATTTTCATTAAAATAATTTGAATAATTTTGTTCTAGCTGATTATAACAAAACTTGAAGTGCAAAAAACCCCAAACCAGCTATTCCAGATAGAAAGGATCTAGGCTGACACAGTGGTTTATATGAATCTACCTCTCATACATGATACAACATGATAATGTAAATGTGACAATGTGGCAGGTTAAGTCAGGGATGTCAAACATAAGGCCCGGGGGCCAGACTCCAGTCCACCTTACTAGATGGCAGTATTAGAAGGAAAATGTGAAGAACAGAAATGTTGAACTCTTAGTTGTTTTTTCATAACTTTGAAAGGTTTTCCTACTGATGAAGATTTTCTTGGCCCTTCAAGCTACACCTGAGTAATCGATAATAGATTTCTGTAATATTACAAAATTACTTTTTAAATTTTGAAACACAAAGATTTGCACTTCATTTATTCATTTTTAATATAAACTATATCAGGATTAAATGTGTAATTGAAACATTAGTTTCACTGGTCCCATCCACATAAACTCAAAGTGGGCTGTATGTGACCTGTGATGTAAAATGAGTCTGACATGGTTAAATATAAATAACCAGCACTCAGGTAATGTCTTATTGAGTCAGTAGAAGGCGCTCTGGTGCTGTTGATCCAAAAGACCGATTGCAGCAGGCTGGAAACTGCACATGAGCAGCTCAGCAGTAAACAAACCACAGCTTCACAGTTAAGTAAGTCACTTGAAGAAGACTTTCACTCATTTTTACAACTTTACAACTCTGTGTCAGCTTTGACACAGTAGAATTTTTTTCTTGTTTTTGTTCACTATCGTGCAGTTGTTAATTAACCATGTTGTGCTTCATATATAGGACATTGCTGATGACTGACTGTTTCTGATCATTTGCTGCTGTTTTGGCATCACAGAGCTGGATGTGAGGATGAGGCGCAGTGAGGTGGTGAGAATGGTGTAACATCACATAGCAGGAAGGTGTGTAATTTAACTGACCTCAAACATACTGCCCCACAGTAACAGTGGCTATCACAGCTGCTCACCTCTGCAGAACACACTGGGAGGTTGAGTTTGCTTCACATGTTGATCAAAAGTACTGACACGTTTGTTCTCAAGTTATTAATGACTAGAATTACCTAAAACCAGCTGAAGAAAGGGAACGTGTCTCTTTATGGATAAATTTGATTTATAAACATGATCTTCCAGTTCGGAATTCTGTAGATCACTACTCTGTCAGAAATAATTTTGTTTTCCTTTATTTTATGATGAACACCATGGAAAATATACAGGTAAATGACACACGATCACTTCTGTTGCTATTTATTCATTTAGTTCATTTGGCAGGAACAAACTTCTAACTATAAATGCATGAAATTGTTACAAATGTTTAAGACAAAACAAAAAAGAAAACAAGAAAAACATTCATTACATTCAAATCCATACAGTACTGATCAGATCATTTTTATATAATGTAGATCTTCAAACAAACACAGTAAAAGTATCTGTTGGTGCTCACACCAGTACTTCCTAATGTAACACTGCTGACTTTAACTCGAGCTATCAGCTACTAAGATCACATATTTCACACTTTGTTCTCACTGATGCTGAAACAGGAAACATTCAAGGTTTTATATAAAAAAAGCTTTAAGAATGAATATAAAAACAGCTGAATGTATAGAGCATAGATTTCAAATAGGAATATGCTTTATGCTATAAGAGAGTACTCAGTCTATATGATATTATTACTTAATATTGTAACTGTACATAAAGCTGAGCATGTCTGATATTTGGGG
>CAKLIZ010001034.1:0-15236 GCA_922035795.1 Oreochromis mossambicus
CTCTGGAGAGCTTTGCGGTTGTAAGCGGTGCTGTTGCCATACCAGGTAGTGATGCATCCAGTGAGGATGCTCTCAATGGCACAGCGATAGAAGGTCCTGAGGATGCGGGGGCTCATGCCGAATCTTTTCAGTCCCCTGAGAAAGAAGAGGCGCTGTTGCACCTTCTTCACTGTTTTGTTTATGTGTCCTGACCATGTGAGATCCTCAGCCAGATGTACACCAAGGAAGCGGAAGCTGCTCACTCTCTCCACAGCGGCGCCGTTGATGGTGATGGGGGTGTGTACTTCTCTGCACCTCCGGAAGTCCACTATAATTCTGCAATTCTATAATCCTACTATAATCCTGTAATTCCGTCTGGATCCGCAGTGGACATACTTTCGACGCGGGCGCCAGGCGATGTCCGGGTGCAGCAGTAAAGCCGGTGGAAGGGTCGAGAGGTGCTGGAAGTGCTGATAGAGTAGCTCTGATGCCGAGTACCTCAGAGTGGAGGAGACGGGCCAGAGTATGGACTGCAGAACAAACCCAGCGAGAAGAGCCCGGAAGAGCAGCACCTTAGCAGTAGTCATGATGTAATACAGTCCGGAAACCGGCTGTCCGAAGATAGCACAGCGGCTAGCAGCTGATGCTAACAGCTGGTGCTAACAGCTGACAGTAAATGTGCCCAAAGCACGCCAGCCAAACAGGTAAGGCAGGGAAGCACTTTACCTGGCAGATAGTATAGGTTCAGAGAATAAAAACAAACTTTTCTATCTATACTAAGCAGTAAGTATAGACAGAATGCAGATAGAGCAGCCGCAGCCAAAACGCGCCAGTTTCCACTCCCTCCTTTACAAATGCAGCAGCAACCTTTTGGCACAAGGATGCCATAAGCCAAAATGTCAGCAGTGCCTTGTAATTAATCTTAATGTAATATGCTGTTTGGAAATGTAATCCACCTTTTTTACATTTGCAAACCTCAGTTCAGTTGGATAAGGCAAGGCAAGGCAAGGCAAGGCAAGTTTATTTATATAGCACAATTCAACAACAAGGTGATTCAAAGTGCATTACAGAGACATTGAAAACAACAGATGAAAAACATGATTTAAAATTGATTAAGACAAGCAAGCAAACAAACAAACAAACAAACAGTAGATAAAATCAAATCAGTAGATAAAATCAAAACAGTAGATAAAATCAGGACAGTAGATAAAATCAGTAGTTAAAATGTAAATTTTGAAATTTAAGCTTAAAAGTGTGGATTTGGTGTTTTATTCAAATGCAGCTGAGAATAGGTGAGTCTTCAACCTGGATTTAAATAAACTGAGTGCTTCAGCTGATCTGAGGCTTTCTGGGAGTTTGTTCCAGATATATGGAGCATAAAAGCTGAATGCAGCTTCTCCGTGTCTGGTTCTGACTCTGGGAACTGATAAAAGACCGGATCCAGATGACCTGAGAGATCTGGAAGGTTCATACTGGGTCAGGAGGTCACTGATGTATTTTGGTCCTAAACCATTCAGAGCTTTATAGACCAGTATCAGAACTTTAAAGTCTATCCTCTGACGGACAGGCAGCCAGTGTAAAGACCTCAGAGCTGGACTGATGTGGTCCACTTTTTTGGTCTTAGTGAGGACTCGAGCAGCAGAGTTCTGAATGAGCTGTAGTTGTCGGACTGATTTTTTAGGTAGACCTGTAAAGATGCTGTTACAGTAATCAAGCCTACTAAAGATGAATGCATGGACTAGTTTTTCCAGGTCCTGTTGAGACATTAGATCTTTTATCCTTGAAATATTCTTGAGGTGATAGTAAGCTGATTTTGTTATTGTCTTAATGTGTTTTTCTAAGGTTAGGTCTGCATCCATCACTACACCCAAATTTCTCGCCTGGTTTGTGGTTTTTAGGTGTATAGATTGAAGTTCTCTGGTGACCTGTAATCGTTTTTCTTTGGCACCAAAGACTATTACCTCAGTTTTGTTTTTGTTTAGCTGGAGAAAATTGTGGCACAACCAGTCATTAGTTTCCTCAATGCATTTACCAAGAGCCTGTACAGGGCCTCGGTCTCCTGGTGACATTGTGATATATATTTGTGTGTCATCTGCGTAGCTATGATAGTTTATTTTGTTGTTCTTTATAATCTGTGCCAGTGGGAGCATGTAAATGTTGAACAGAAGGGGTCCCAAGATGGAACCTTGGGGAACTCCACATGTGATACTTGTCTGCTCAGATGTGAAGTTACCTATTGATACAAAGTATTTCCTGTTTTCTAAGTATGTTTTGAACCAGTTTAGTACAGTTCCTGAAAGACCTGCCCAGTTCTCCAGTCGTTTGAGTAATATGTTGTGGTCAACAGTATCAAATGCTGCACTGAGATCCAGTAAAACTAAGATTGACATTTTTCCACTGTCTGTATTCAGACATATGTCATTAAACACTTTGGTCAGAGCGGTTTCAGTGCTGTGGTTCTGTCTAAAACCTGACTGGAAGGCATCATAGCAGTTATTCTGTTTTAAGAAGTAATTGAGCTGTTGAGAAACTGCTTTTTCAATGATCTTACTTAAAAATGGGAGATTTGAGATCGGCCTGTAGTTATTCATTTGTGTCTTGTCAAGATTGTCCTTTTTCAGTATAGGTTTAATTACAGCAGTTTTTAGTGATTCTGGAAACACACCTGACATTAAAGAAAAGTTTACGATCTGTAACAGGTCTGACTCCAAAGTCTTTGAGACCTTTTTGAAAAAACTTGTTGGCAGGACATCTAAACAGCAAGAGGAGGAGTTCAGTTGACCTAAGATGTCCTCCAGGTCTTTGCTGTTAATAGGGTGAAACTGTTTGATGGTGTTTAAGCAGTTTTTCGGTGGACACAGTACATATCCTGGATCTGCTGTTGATGTACCAATTGCTTGTCTAATCTTTTGGATTTTTTCTGTGAAGAATTTGGCAAAGTCATTGCAGGCCATGGTCGAATGAAGTTCAGCTGCCACTGACACAGGAGGGTTTGTTAGCCTATCAACTGTAGAAAATAAGACCCGAGCATTATGACTGTTTTTGGTGATGATGTCAGAGAAGTAGGACCTCCTTGCACTCCTCAGTTGTAAATTATAATTGTGAAGTTTCTCTTTATAGATGTCATAATGAACCTGGAGGTTTGTTTTTCTCCATCTACGCTCAGCTTTCCTACACTCTCTTTTTTCATTTTTCACCAGTGTGGAGTTTCTCCATGGAGACTTTTTCCTTCCAGAGATAACCTTCACCTTAATGGGAGCAATAGTGTCCATTACATTTAAGATTTTAGCATTGAAGCTAGTGACGAGCTCATTGACTGAACCTCTGGACAGGTCAGGTGTTAATGGGAAGACCTGGTTAAAGATCTCACTACTGTGTTCAGTTATACACCGTTTTGTGATCACTGCTGTTGATGTATTTGTGTGGGCTAAAATTTTACTTTCAAAGAAAACACAGTAATGATCAGACAGGCCCACATCAGACACTGTAACCTTTGAAATGCTCAGGCCCTTGGAGATCAGTAGGTCAAGAGTGTGTCCTCTATTATGTGTGGCCTCTGTTACATGCTGAGTCAGCCCAAAGTTGCCCAGAGTGTTACTCAGGTCTTTAGTCCCTTTGTCCTGAGGGTTGTCCACATGGATGTTAAAATCCCCAACAATAATTACACAGTCGAAATCAACACAGATCACAGACAGCAGTTCGCTGAGGTCATTGAAAAAGTCTCTGCAGTATTTGGGAGGCCTGTAAACATTAAGAAATACAACTTTGGATGGGGCCTTCAGCTGTAAAGCCACATATTCAAAAGACTGAAAACTTCCAGGAGATAGCTGCTTACATTGAAATGATTCATTAAACAAGACAGCGACCCCTCCTCCTCTCCTGCTCACCCTGGCCTCACTGATAAAACTGTAGTTAGGAGGGGTCGTCTCAATGAGAACAGCTCCACTGTTACTTTGGTCCAACCAAGTTTCAGTTAAAAACATCAAATCAAGGCTGTGCTCAGTGATTAAATCATTAATTAAAAATGTTTTCCCAGCTAAAGCTCTAACGTTTAATAAAGCCAACTTAAGTGTTTTAGAGATATTATTTGCCCCCTCGTGTTTGGGAGCAGTCTGTGCCACACAAGGTATGTTTACTATATTTAAAGATCTTTTAGAGTGCAGCTCTCTGTGTTTTGACCAGGCCACATGTCTCCTTCTGTCACCTAAAAGTACAGAAATTTTAAAACCTTCTAATAAACGGGGTCCCAGCTTCTCCTGGGAAAAGTCACCACTGCCATAATCCTCACAGCCTGGACCCTCCACACATCACACATCAGACTGCGGAGACAGAGCATGAAGATGGTAAGGAGGAACTAAGGGGGGAGAGGCTGCGCAATGTAACTTCGATTGCTCTGTTGAGGGCGGGGCTCGATGGCGAACCTTTGGCTGCTCTAGTGGGGGGTTTATGGGGGACAAAAAGTGATTGGGCCGGGGGGTAGATCTGAGCCCAGCATTGACCCGCTCCATCATCTCCTCAGTGAATTTCAGGTGTGGGGATGAGGGAGAAAGGGAGGGGGAGGAGGGTGATGGCCTGTCAGGGGTTCCGGGGACTGGGGAAGGTCGTGGTCCCTGGTCCTGGTCGTTGGTGTTGTTGAGAGAGTTGGAGGCAAATAGGGACCCCTCTTCTTGCCTCAGACATCTCTCCTTTCTGAGGCTCTTCCCGGGTGGGGGCAGATGGAGCTCCTCCTCAAGGTTTCTGCAGGGCTTTGTTTGTTCCTCTTTATGAGATAACTCCTCGTTTATCTCAGCCTTGGCACCAAGCACAGATGGATGACGTATGGAATAAAACAAGTTGGAGGTGAACAGTTTCACCCCAGACTTGTTAAAATTAAATCCATTTGCTTTAAACAGATGCCTGCGTTCCCAAAAAATATTAAAGTTGTTGATAAAATGCACTGAGTGGTCAGTACATACTGATATGAGCCATTTATTCAGTGCAAACAATCTGCTGAATATCTCGTCTCCTCCTCTGACGGGCGGTACAGGTCCACTGATGAATACAGCTGCATTCAGAGAGTTTACAGTATTTAATAATCCAGTAAAGTCCTGTTTCAGAACCTCCGACTGTTGTTTGGACACATCGTTTGACCCTGTGTGCAGAACAATATTTGTCACAGTTGGATATTCATCTGCAATCCGAAGAATTCTCTCCTTCAGGTTGTTGACCATATCCTTAGGAAAGCAGAGGACTTTAGTGTTCTTACCGCACATCCTTTGTACATCCTTTACGGCAGAGTCACCCACAATCAGAGTTTCAGGCCTAGTCTTTAGCTTACCCTGTGGCCTTTTACTTTTCAAGAGATTTTCAGACCTTACTTCGCTACTTTTAGATGGATGGTTGTCCGATATAGATCCAGGGTCCTTTGATAGTGGAGCAAATCTGTTCTGCAGTTTCACATTCAGTTGTTTTGGAGGTTTGTTGTTAACCTTCCTATTCACGGTTGTCCAGTCCTGTTTCCTCCCGTATACAGGGGTAGAAGAGCTTCTCTGTCTCGTAGGAAGTGAAGGCCAGTCGGTTTCAGAGATTTCAGCTCGCTGTGCTCTGCCTGTGATACGTCCTCCCCCTTCCAAGAGACATGATTTATGTCTTGGTTTTGCACCAAGACAGTCCAAGGGGGGATTATCGCTTGAGGATTTATAATAATGATGCACAGAGTCTACTTTCTTGGTCATGTTATCTGTGCTCCTTAGCTGTGTACTAGCTTGCTCATCGCCATTGTTTTGAATCAAAGGCAAGGTTGTTTCATTTCCACACAGTCCATTTACCTCCACGTTTACTTCTAAGCGATGAATTTTTGTCTCCAGTACTGCAATCTTCTGCAGGAGGCTGTGGTAGTCATCTGTGGAGAGGGAAGGCATCTTGTTGCTAGTTAGCCTAGCGGTTAGCACCTTTCCAGGCTATTGAGGCTGTTCGGTGCCCAGACGCTGTAATCAGGCTTCAGCTGTGTCTAGGCCACAGACACACGGAGCGCTGAGGATAAGGTAACTAAAAATGTTGCTGTTTCTGTTAAGAACACTTTAGTCCTAATGATCTATAAGTGTCCAGAAGCTCTCACAGGTAAGCTCATATAGAAAAAAGGGAAAAAATCAGCATAAAAATCAATAAAAATCAATAGAAGAAGCAAAGCATTTGAAGAGCAAAGAGAGGAAGCGTCTCTTTGCATTCCTTAACCTTGAAATTCAACCATTACATTGTTACCTTTAAAAGAAACCTAATTAGTTGGATGGCCTACAGTAGTGTCTAGGAATAACTCAGAGTGAATAGTCAGAGATTTCAATCTAATCCACCCATTTTAGGGTGGAGCCTTTAATTGTAAAACCTGAGGCAAAGGCTCAGTTGTTAAAGAAGTTAAAGAACTATCTGTGGCAAAGCAGATAAGATGAGAAACATGGAGAATATTATTTTAGTCTCCTAAACACATAGAGGAAATCCATCACATCATCAAGTACTTAAAGTAGCATTAATCAGTACAGACATTGGAAAATCACCCTGCCACTCCACAGACCTGTACACAAGCAAACTGGCAATAAAATAGTTTCATATTAAAGATTTTGAATTCATCCAAACACTCCTTTTATTATGCATACAGAGCATCATGTACCCCAACTTCACGAGCAGAGAATAGACTTGTACTCAGTCACATCAGTGTAGTGGCAGCTAACTCAACTATTTTCTCCTCTCTGTCCTCTGCCTCTCGATCCTCCTCGCTCAAATAGAAACTAATAGCAAGTGGGGGATTTGACTACATGTCCAGTCTTGTTTCTTTTTCCTCTCTGTCTTTGTTTGCCAGCAGAGAGGATTAGAGGGTTAAAATTAGCTAATAATCTCTAGTGTTTTAAGTCACATTGGCTAACGTTTTTTGATGCAGCTTACAGAACAAATGAAAAAAACAACCATTTTATACGTCACAGCAATGTCCCTGCATTATCAGATAAGTTTTAACTTTTACTATATATGTCATGAAATGACCTCTTCATCTTCCTTCTGCCAGAGCAACAAAAGTCGTATTAGCCTAATGACAAGGCATGCTGTTGAAGCAGCAACACCTCTGTATGAGCGCACACTAACGTCATGATAACAACAACACTGGACATAAAACCTGTTTTCATTGTATCCTGTACTTTTGTCAATAGACAAGTTAGGAAATTATAACATCTGAAGACATTAGTGCTATTTAAATAGTTATTTTTAGAGGTGCTCTGAGGAAATCTAAACTCACCTATGGCCTGGCTTGACTATCCCTAGCAGGGAATTTGGTACAAATGTGTGTTCAACAATATGTTAATTGTTACCTGAAGGTTCTGTCCTATTCGTTTTCAAGCTTATGAATACTACAGAGATTAACTGAATGATTACTGCCAGCTGGGCAATACATGAGCATACACTTCAACTTTAATTAGCATCCTGCTGTGTACAACTGGACAATTTAAAGAACAAATTGTATATGCAAACAAACACAAAGCACAAACAAGCATAAGTACAAACAATAAAGATGATATGTGCTGTCATTTGCATGGCCAGCAGCCATTACGTGACATGAAAACCTTTGGAAGACAAATAATTTATTCTGTTTTGCATTTTTCCCCATTCAAACAAGGATGAAAGCAACGTGTTACTTTAATCCAGAACCGTTTGGGATAACTATGAGAGTTGAGCATGTCTATGATGTCATATCTGGTAATAACAAGTCATGGACCCAATATGTATCTTATAATCACTGTCTTTTGTGTGCAGCTGATGAAATAGTGCTTCAAATTTTCCCCAAGACTTTGTTTTAGTTGAAATTTCCTCTGCTGCACTTTTCAGTGAACCCACAACTTGTAACACCATGTAAATGTCTCTGGTGTACTCAAATTCAATCGTATTCTTCATTTGCTGATATAACAGCAATATGAGAGTTTTCCTGCCCTATGCAGATAAAGCAGAGGTAACACCAAACAGCTGGGCAAGTTAAACCAGACCAGACACATCAACATCAAACATTTCACAGTGCTGCTTACTAGACGTGAGTTTTCAAGAGCATTAAATACAAGCATCCCAAGAAACCATAACCACAAAGCACAGGTTATAGCTGTGATGGTGTAGAAAGCTCTCTGTTTTGAATTTTCAACCATCTCCTTTTCCCCACCTACTTCACCTGGCCCTGGGCGAATCAGAACAAAGAGAACAGAGAGGCTGCAGGTAGATATGATTATTATGGAGGGAGCCAAAATGCAGAACAACAGGGTAATTCTGTAGTTAGGAGGTAATAAAGTTGTAACAGCTGTCAGTCCAAGGCACAGCAGCCAAACACAGCCGTTGCAGATATTTCTGATCCTGACCCCACGGGCATTTCTTAGACTCATGTAGGTGATGGGGTGAACAACAGCCAGATAACGCTCTACACAAGTAAGGAGATGGAAAAATATCTCTCCATAATAAGCAATGTTACAAGCATATGATCCTACTGTCTCACTCACTAAGTGATTAGTGTATGTGCCATAATAGATGAGGAAGCACCCCAAGACCCAGATCAGCTCCATGGCAGCTACGTGGTAGGTGAAGATGTCAGAATGACTTGCTGTTTTAAAGGAGCGCTGCCTTCGCCATCTTTTGTGACCCACATAAAAGATGAAGACAGAGAGAGTGAGGAGGAGGATAATTCTCACTGCAATGAAGGGAATGAATTTGGATGAATTTATGGGGCAGATTTCATCCAGAAGGTAGTTGGAGGTGGAGTTAAGTGACATATCTACTGTATGATGTAGGTCTGAGGAGAACAAAAAAAAAAAACAGAGGGACAGACAGTACATTAACAGTTCACAGTTACAATGCATCTTATTAATAAACTGTACTTCATGACCAGTTAGTATAGCTTTGAGAGCAAAAGTATGAGAAATAACTGGTTCCTTCAATATGTTCTTCCTTCAGTCAACAAATACTCTGACATGGAATCTTAATTGTCAACCAACGTTTAACTACAAAACCAAAATATATGAGTAGGAAATTGCTGAAACAGGAATGTATAATATCATATTGATGGGCTGGTAGAGTATGATAATAAAGAACTGATTCTTATCCTCTGTCAGCTAAAATATCATCAAATTGCAGATTTGTCCTCACAAAAAAATAATCAGCGCAAATGTCTGTCTATGATATTAAACAAAAGGTTTCATCTTTATATGAATATTAATAAATTCAAATACAAAACACATTGTGTCTCCCTGTTAATGTTCTCAGATTTGCCTGATCTGCAAACAAGTATCTTGCCATTGTTATGACTCCATTTCACAAGACTTGTAAAGTGGGAGCAGCTATGAGATTCAGACAGAATATACTGTGTTTACTTAATCATTAAAAACGAACTGATTTAACTGAATCGACTCACTAAATGTAATTAAGAGTGGGTCACTGCTCAAAGTTGTAATAAAACAGTAGTGCTGTAACTTTATTATGGCAAATTGGAACAAAGCGAAACGGGGAATTTTAGAGTTATGTTGAAAAGAACTAAACAAGAATATGTTTCAAAATAATCACATAATTAGCTTTTTAACACTGTTAATAACAAGTGCCAAACACATATTTATATATGTGTATATATGTATATATATATATACACACATACATACATAAATACATATATATATCTGTGTATACATATATAGATATATATACTTAATGAGCTACTCACAGAAAAAGCTATACAAAAAGCAGATGGCATTTATCAAACATTAAAGTAATGTATACTTAATACAGATTAATGTATGTAAGAGCATTGATTGTCTGTGCTGCCATTAGAAAGAATGAGTTCACTAAATGAAATTTAATGTTTAGAAAAAGAAAATGCAAGATTCATCTGAGATGGAACCACTTTAATCTCATTGGGATCCAACTAAAAAGATAAATAACAGCTCAAATATTTATTAAAAATAAAGAATTTAAAAGTTAGGTGTCACTATATTGTAAGAGATTAAAGAGCACCTTTTCAGTTGAACTGTGTCCTCTGGTTTACATCTCCAAACTGACTGCTCTTCACTCTAAATGTGCACTGATGCTTCTGAGTGCTCAGAGTTCACACAGCAGCTGATCGATGGGAGTTTTTTGCATGACTCAACAGGTGGTACTTACTGTAAATTACTGCAGCAAATTATACTTCAGCATTTGGGTCATAGTGGAACATTCTGTATTCTGCACTACATCTGTATTTTTTACCCACTATAGGTATTTTATGTAGCAAGAAGCAAATTCTTATTTTCACCCCAAAATGTAGGAAACCAAAAACTAACAAGGAGTTTGTGTAATTACTGCAAATGGTTTAGGTTCAGTTTTAAATGTGACAGAAAATACCACACTGTTTAGGACTGAAGGAGTTGTATATGGCAGAGAAAAAAAAACATTTTTAAAGATTTTTAATGTCTATGTTTTACTCTATTTATCCATTACATCTGACAGTATTCAAATTGGTTGTAATCTAAGACAGGTGTTCATTCAAATTAAGCACGTATGTGTGTGTGTGTGTGTATTTATATGTATTCATATTTATATATATATATATACATATACATATATATATATATATATATATATATATATATATATATATATATATATATAGTTGAATGTTCATCACTTTTTTCACATAGGACCATAGGCCTTTTTAATAATAATGTTCAATAAAATAATACAAGACATATAGTCTTAACAGATCCTTGAAGAGACTGACAAATTACACAAATGGGGAGATTGCATTACTTTTTTAATGGACTCAACAAGATTTACTATTTCTTTTTATATATTTCTTACTTTTCTCAAGCATTGCACAGTGTTGTAAATTTTGGATTTGGCTCATGAACTTGAAATATGATTTTTGGATTTCTTTGTTCGATTGATTGTTTCAAAGAAATCCGACTGTGTTTCCTAATGTAATCTGGGCTTTTGTTTACTGGATATTGAGTGTTAATGGTGGCATCACAGTTTGAATGACACTTTTCAAACATTAGTAACTGATTTGTAGACATTAGAAAGAAACTTTTTTCTGCAATCCAAAAAAGCAAAAAACTAAAATGTCATGTGCTGTGTGCAGGCAGGCAGGAAAGGAGGACCCAAATGCAGACTCAAATGCAGAGGCAGAAGGTGAACTCAAGAAGCAGCTTTATTGCTGGACATGAAAAAAAAACTAACTAAACTGAGAAATACAAACATAAACTAGACCGGCAAGGCACACAGAACACAGCTTGGAGAGGTTATGACGCAACACAAGGTAAGGAAACACAGGGCTTATATTGTCACGGTCCTGGGTCATTTGACCCAGCGTTTTGTGTTGATTATTATCATTATTATTATTATTATTTTGTTGTTGTTATTATGACCCTTTGTTCTGGTTTATGCTGATTGTGTGTTTGGGTTCACACCCTTTGGTTCTTAGGGTTTTTGGTTTTGCACTCCCTCTGTTTTCTGTCTGCCCATGTGTTCCCTCTGTTCTGTCTGTAGCCAGCCTGTGCATTTCCTGTTTTATTTTGAAGGTGTGTGTCTTTTGTCAGTGTGTTCTGTTTGTGCTCTCCCTGTCTCGTCAGTGTAATCAGCGTCAGCCGTGTCTCCCAACTGTTTCCTCTTAGTCCTGTTCTCCTCTTGTATTTAGTGTCTGTGTCTTCCCCAGCTTGTTGTCGCTTCGTACCCTCAAACTACTCTGTGTGTTCTGTTTACTTGTTTGCCTGCCTGTTAGTTTATTTCTCCCCAGTATAGTTAGTCTTCTGTTCAGTCTGCAAACTGCAATAAAGCCGTTTATTTAGAGTTCACCTTTGCCTCCATGAGTCCTGGATTTTGGGTCCTTTCTCCCTGCCTGCCTGCACACAGCCATGACATAAATACACACTGGAGTAATCAGGGAATGGGAGACAGGGGGGAAACACAGCTGGGAGAAATCAGATTTAACAAGACAAGGGAAGCAAAACTAGAAACACTGAAAGTCCGTGTCTCATGTCAAAGTAAAACAGGAAGCACATGGCAGGCATAACTGGACACAGAAGAGAGGGAGCTCAAAATAAAAAAACAGAAACCAAAACACTGGTAGTAATAAACCAAGATGAAACCAAAGATTAATAATAATAATAATAAAAATAATAATAATAATAGTGAAACAAACCAACACACTGGGTCACTGACCCAGGACTGTGACAGTACCCCCCCTCTAAGGGCTGGCTCCCAACAGCCCCAAACAAAAAAAAAATAGCCCACAAGACCCGGGCACGGGGTCCAGGATGGAGGGCTCAGAGCAAGACAAAACAAGAGCACCAGGAGTCCAAACACAAAAAATTCAAGAGCAAAGAGGCCAAAATGACACTGTTTCGGGGGGCCGACCTGGAGGCCGACAGCCCAAGTCGGCCTCCAGGTCGTGTGTCTGAGCAGAGGGTGAGCATGGTGTGAATCCCTGATAATTCTCTCTGAAGCAACCCCTCTGAACTTCCAGCAGGAACAGAACATGGCTAGAGAGGCTCCTTGGACCCTCCAGTGGGAACAGAAGACGGCTGGAGCAGCTTGTCGGACCCTCCAGCAGAGACAGAGGGCTGAACGGGCTCCTCGGACCCTCCAGCGGAGACAGACACAGGGCCAGCGGGTGTGGAGACCCCAGGCTGAGGCGAGATAGAACAAGCAGGCGCGGAGACCTCTGTTCTAGTTTTGCTGACTGTCATCTGCTCAGCCACCTGTTTCGTCACTGCCAGAGGTTTCCATGCCTGCTGGTTCTGTTTCATCACTGCCAGAGTCTATAGCAAACTGGATGAGCTCAACTGAGCTTTCAGCTGATGATGGAGGTGGCTGGGTTGGCTCATACAAGCGCCCAGCCCAGACAGGCTGGCGGGTTGCAAAGGCTCCATAACCTCCAGGGGTTCAGAGCTAGCTTTAGTCTCTGGGAAAGCCCTGGAGAGAGTTTCAGTCTCTGTGAACCCTGTTTTTGCAGCAATCAAAGCAGTCTTCAAACACTCCGTTCCTGTAATTTTAATTTCTGGCTTGGGAGGAACAGTCCTTTAACTCTAGAGAGCCCGAACTAACGGCGTCAGAATAATCAGTCGCTTGAATTATAACTCCAGGCTTGGAAAGAGTATAATGGAAACAGTTCGGGACAGATCTCCTCGGAATGAACTGAATGTTGAATGAATGTCTTAGAGTTTACAGAGTTACAGAGTTACTGAGTTATTAGTCACAGAATAAACAGTTTTGGAGGTGACAGACACAGAGTAAAGAAAAGAGTCCCTATTACTGCACATGGAAGGAGCAAAAGAACAAACAGTCTTTTTCACTCACCACTGTTCTGACAAGGGGCTGGATCCCAGCTGTGGTGAGGAATGACGGCGCCGTGGGTGCCGCTTCCTCCTGGAAGAGGGAGCGAAATAACAGGAGAAGTTGGTGATGGTGGAGAAAAGAAATCCAGCTCCTCATCCTCTGTCCACATCGCCGCCAGGAAGGAGGCAGGCGAATTTGGTCCCGACCGGCATGTGGAGAGAGAGGAGTTCTGTGGCAGCTGCAGAGGATCGCCATCCTGCTGTAGCGATCGCTGCTGCGTTGTGGAGAGCTCCATATTCTGCCGCTGCTGCGTCGCAGGGAGCTCCGTGCTCTGCTGCTGAAGCTGTTGAAAAACCTTGTTCTGCATGTGATGTTGCTGTCCCCTCTTTTGTGTCTCAGATTGTATGTGCAGTTTTTGTGTCTGAGCAGAGGGTGTGAGTCCCTGATAATTCTCTCTGCTCTTTTTCGGCAGCATTGTGTGTACAGAGAGTCCATGGAAGGAAGTTTTGTTCCTATGATCCTCTCCGCAGACTTTATGACTCTTAGCAGAGCCTTCCTGTCTGTCTGTGTGGTGTTCCCATACCAGACAGTAATGCCTGCGGTTAGGATGCTCTCTATCAGTACTCTGTAGGCCTGGGTAGGAGGGCAGTGATTCATGCAGGCTTTCATGAAAAGCCAAATGAAATAAAGCATTTGCTGGGCTTTTTTCACTGTTGCTGTGGTGTTGAGAGTCCAGCTCAGATTCCTGGGACTGCAGGTTACATAAGACCTGTGTCCGTTGGCCCTCTCCATTTCCGTCCCTTTGATTATAAGAGGCTGCAGGGGAGCCTTTTATTTCCTTCGTCTTGTCCGTGTTGAGGATGAGGTCGTTTTCCTCACCATAGACAAGAACATTTTCTACCAGAACCCTGTACCCGGACTCATCCCCCCCCCTTGATGAGCCCCAGGATGGTGGTGTCATCAGCGTATTTGATGACGATGGAGTTTTCCTGGGTGGAGACACAGTCATAGGTGTACAGGGTGAAGAGTTTGGGGCTGAGACAGCAGCCCTGTGGAGATCCAGTGCTGACAGTGAGCTCAGCAGACACTCATCCTCCCATTCTCACCACCTGTGGTCTGTCTGTCAAAAAGTCCATAATCCAGTTGCAGGTGGGAGTCGGGATGCTGAGATCTCTCAGCTTCTTGATCAGCATGCCTGGGCAGATGGTGTTGAAAGCAGAGCTGTAGTCCAGGAAGAGCATCCTGACATACGTTCTGCTACTTTCAAGGTGTTCAATTCAATTCAGTTTTATTTATATAGCGCCAAATCACAACAGCAGTCGCCTCAAGGCGCTTTATATTGTACAGTAGATCTTACAATAATAGATACAGAGAAAAATCCAACAATCATATGACTCCCTATGAGCACTCACCACACGTGTGGTGCTGGACTATTGCTATTGCATAATCCACTGATCAACTGGGGCGGTATGCACACTGGAGGGGGTCTGTTGTGTCCAGGACCATGTGATTCATGTGTGTGAGAACCATTTTTTCTAGACACTTCATAGCGACTATTGTGAGTGCCACTGGCCTGAAGTCATTCAGGGCAGAAGTGTCGGGTCTTTTGGGAACTGGTGTGATGATAGAGGATTTAAAAATACGTACTGACTGGGATAGTGACAGGTTGAATATATCAGTGTACACACCAGCTAGTTGTTCCCCACAGGCCTTCAGTACTCTGGGAGAAACTCCATCGGGTCCCACAGCCTTGTGGGGATTCACTTTTTTCAGAGCTTTCAGGACCTGTGTGTGTGTCACCTGGAAAACTGTGTCTGTAGGGTCACAGGGAGTCTTTGAGGGTGTGTCTGTGTTCAAGTCTGTCAAATTTGGCATAGACGGTGTTGAGGTTGTCTGTCTGTCTTAACTTAAGACGGCAGCTTTATTTGCTGGCAAGACAAACTTGACAATACAATAAA
>CAKLIZ010001034.1:35236-57491 GCA_922035795.1 Oreochromis mossambicus
CTCATACATACTCTGCAAACAAGGACATGTCATAAATTCAAATCAAGGGAGAGTCCAAGCCACTCAGTAAGTTCTCAGAGTCAGGAGAAAAGCCATCAAAAACAAACATCAAGAAGAAACAACTTCTAGCAAGGTAAAATACTTTTAAATTTCTGTTTCTCCTTGAATTATTAAGTTGGTCATTTTACTGCCTTACCAACTTACTGCCGCTTACCATTTTTCAGATATTTTTTAACATTATAATAGTTTTTGTTTAGTTAACTAAATTAACTAATTCCTAGTAACAAGTGGTTAGTATAATATGTATAATTACAGTGATACTGCTTCCAGTTAAATTGTGTAATTCATGTTATTTAGTTCACCAGTTCAGTTTCCTCAAGAAATGGCTCCATAATGATAATACTGTGAGTCATACTTAGATCAAAATACTCTGATAAAATGCATTGCTTTTTCTGCATCATAAAGAACATCACTTAATCTGATCATTTTGTAAGTCAACCAAGACTGTGCTTTTGTATAAACTACTTAATTTATTGTGCAATTGTTGTGCCCATTGTCATGCAATTTAATAAACTTTCAGACTTATGTGCGTGGTTTAAATTAGACTGAAATTAAAATGAATTTTGATTTTGGAACACAATGAAATAATATTAATTCATTTTACTACATTGCCAAGAAGTTACTTGTATTAATGCTTGTCATGGGTCAGTACAAATCAATATTTTGGTTGGATAAGGTAAAAGAAACACAACACATATACAAAAAGTAGCTATAAAAAAAACCTCAAAAGAAACTGAAGAAAATCTATTGTGTCTTATTGTTATACATAGTTTTTAGCCATCCTGCATACACCTCTGGGTGTCCGGGTGAGTTTTGACTCAGCATTTTGCTTTTTGTACTTTCAATTCATGATTTCTATTCTAGTCTGTTGCAGTTTTTCAGTTTGTATTTTGTTGCTGTTACAGATAATAAATGCTTGGTTTCCTTATAATCAAATTTTCATTTTTTTTAGTTGTAGTTGTCTAGAATTCAACAACACATAAACCAAACTCCGAACGTGTCATTTTCATCAGTTGCAGTTGCTTAACAATAACAAATGTAATCTATCCTAAGTGTGCTTCAGTCACTTTTCACTTCCACTTTTCTCTCAATTTTTTTCACACACTGCCTCTCTTGTTGATTTTATCTCCTAAGACCTGCAACATTTACAGTGGAAATGTTATCCAACTCCTCCAATGTCACCTCCAACAATCTGATCTACAACTGTTCCACAGTCAGCGTATACATAAATACTTCTGTCTGTGCATTGAGAGTCATCCTCCTCCTCCCTCTCTCCACCCTGGTCCTTTATCTGGGTCGCCAACAATGGCAACAGAAGCACTCCTTTAAAACAGCAAGTCACTCTGACATCTTCACCTACCATGTGGCTGCGATGGAGCTGATCTGGGTCTTGGGGATTTTAATCCAGTATGGTGGCATATACTCTTATCAGACAGTGATTCAAACAGTGGGGTCTTGTGCTTGTTTCTTTACTTACTATGGAGAGATTGTTTTTCATGTCCTGACTTGTGTAGACCGTTATTTGGCTGTTGTTCACCCCATAACTTACCTGGGATTAAGAAATGTCCATGGGGCCAGGATCAGAAACATTTCCACTGGCTGTGCTTGGCTTCTCTGCTTTGGGCTGGCAATAGTTACAGTTTTATATGCACTTAAGAGTAATGCTATATTGTTGTTTTTCTTTTTAGTTTCGTGTTTAATACTCATAACTTTCTGCAGTCTCTCTGTTCTCTGTGTTCTGATTCGCCCATGGCCATGGCAACGAGGTGGAGTAAAGGAAAAGCTTAACCAATCGAAGCCGAGAGCTTTCTACAGCATCACAGCTATTACCTCTGTTGTTTGGTTGTGGTTTCTGGGGGTCCTTGTTTATGTTGCTGTGATTAAGTCACCTCTACTAAGCAGCAATGTGAAGTGTGTAGTGGAAATAAGCATACTCTGGTTTAACCTGCCTAGCAGTTTGGTGTTACCGCTGCTGTATCTGCACAAGGCAGGAAAAGTTATATAACAATGAGTAAAGGCAAGGAACAAGTATATTGAAAGAGCATCTACCATATTGTGTATATAATTAAATCATTTTAAATGGGAATTAACAGTGGGGAATAACTGGCTGTAACTTTTTAAAATTGTCCTAAAATCACAATTAATAAACACGACAATCCATGTGTCAGTCTGTCTTTGCACATCCCTCTTCCTCCTGTCCCATTCTTGTTTGATGTTGAATGCGAGTTGCTCAGTAGTCATGGGTGATCCTTGTTATTTATTTATTTATTTATTTTTTTACATGATGTGCCAAATGTTTTCAGTTGGTAAAAGTTCTGGACTGCAGGCAGGACCGTCCAGTACCTAAACTTTTTTACTATGAAGCTATGATATTATTGTAATAGATGCAGTATACAGTTTAGACACCACGTGGATGCAACCATATGTTGCTCTAAAACCTGTATAGGTCTTTCAGCATTGATGGCATCTTTCCAGATGTTCATGCTGCATTTTTAATGTATGCATTAAAACTGCATTAATGTATCCCCATACCACCTTCCTGGTGTGTGTCACAGTGAGATTTTTTCACAGCCAGTGATTTCTTGAATAGAATAATGCATGTTTTTAATACAGTGCTGCCTGAGAGCCCAAAAGATCACAGGCATCCAACATTAATTTCATCCTTGTCACTTGTGCATAGAGATTTGTTCAGATTCCTGGAATCTTTTGATGATATTATATATATAACTGATGAGATATTCAAAGTGTTCACATTAATTCCTAATAAGAATTTTTCTGAAATTGTTCCACCATTAGTAGATGCAGATTTTTGCATCCTGGTGAACCTCCTACCACCTTTACTTCTGAAAAACAGTTTTTCTAAGGTTCTCTTTTTATACCCAATCATTAGTTGCAAAATTTTCCACAAGCTATTCTGTTATTTTTATTTGTCCCCATCCCAACTTTTATATAACATGTCACTGCCATCAAATTCAAAATAGCCTAATATTTTTTTTTTTTTCGTGGAATAGTAAATTTCTCAATTTAAACATTTGGTATGTTTTCTATGTTCCATTGTAAATAATGTATGGGTTTATGAGATGTGCAAATCATCACATTCTGCCCTTATCTGTATTTTACACAGCATCCCAACTTTTTGGGAATTGGTGTTATACTTAAAAAAGAAGCTCCTTTTTATTTTGTGCTTTTTGGTTCAAAACTTTATGCAATTGCAACCATGGCCTCAGTAGCCCTGCCATGACACTAACCCTAAGTTTTGGAGAAAAGCGAAAAAGTAAATTTGATTTAAATCACAAGATTTGAGGTATTTACCAATGGTGACTGAAAGCTCTGGCATTTAGTGAGCTTTTAGATAGGTCCATAGTTGCTTCACTGTGCAATTGGAAGCTGCTTCACTGTTGTGATTGCAATGGTTCCAGATAAACCTGACCAGGAATTTTATATCTTCAGTTATCCTCTGTTAATTTATTTTACACAATTCAAATGGTGTTTATGCAAAGCGAATACATGCATGGCAGATTCCAAGACAAAAAACATTGCTGAGCAAAAGAAACATAAAAGCTCACCTCAGTTTTGTCAGAAAACATCTTGATAAAGACTTTTGGGACAATACTCTGTGGACTTTTTTGAAAGTGTCCCCTGACCTCTGGCATAAAAGTAACACAGCATTTCAGAAAAGGAACATCATACCTACTGTAAAATATGGTGGTGGTAGAGTGATAGTCTGGGGATGTATTGCTACCTTAGGACCTGGAAGACTTGCTGTGGTAAATGGAACCATGAATTCTGCTGTCTACCAAAACATCCTGAAGGAGAATGTCCAACCATCTGTTTGTGACCTCAAGCTGAAGTGCACTTGGGATCTGTAGCAGGACAATGATCCAAAACACCCCAGCAAGTACACCTATGAATGGCTTAAGAAAAACAAAATGGAGACTCTGGAGTCACCTATTTAAAGTCCTGACCTGAATCTGATAGGTCCTGTGGCATGACCTTAAAAAGGTGGTAATGCTCGAAACCCTCTAATGTGGCTGAAGTCCAGAAATTCTGGAAATATGAGTGGGCCAAAAATTCCTCCACAGTGCTGTAAAAGGCTCATCTCAAATGCTTGATTGCAGTTGTTGCTGCTAAGGGTGGCCAAAGCAGTTATTGGGTTTAGGGGCAAACACTTTTACAAACTGGGCCATGTGGGTTTGGATTTTTCACCTTCACTTTCATTTAGAAACTGCATTTTATGTTAACTTGTGTTATCTTTGTGTAATAATTACATTTGTTTGATTATCTGAAACATTTAAGTGCGACAAACATACAAAAAATGGGGGAAATCAGGAAGGGGGCCAACACTTTTTCACACCACTGTATATGCTGACACTGTGTATGTCAATTGGCTGGTTATGAGTGTGTTCAACCCTCACATGCCAAAGTGCAGGTAAATTTGATAATGTCAAAACCTAGAGGAAAAAAAATATTGATATGGAATCTAGGGAAAAACCAGACAACAGGTTTAGTTATATTTCTTTTAGTACCCAGTTGCATTCAAGACTATTGTAGACAAAATATGTAAACATTTTTTTGCAGTACTGATTTATAGTAGAGGTTTTGATTCATGTAGAAATGTTGGGGTTGATAACTCTTTCCCAGGATTTTAACAGGTTGTAAACTAACCATGGCACACCCAATGACAGTTCAATGCTTTTCAGCATCTCGTTATTCTTCCGGTTGCTGTTACAAACACATGAACGGCTACAGCTCTACAGCTGCCAGCCGCACACATCACCATCAAAAATGACCACCGACAGACAGCAAAGCTTTTTATGCCGGCGAGGTGTGATTGCAGATGCCGTGCAGGTGCATCCATCTCCCCTGCAGTGGCACCGCAGAATACGCCCCACCACACAGGTGTTTAGGATTGCTGTAATTTGTAGTAGTCTCCGTAGAATTTCGAGAAGATTAACTGTATTTGATTGAATATACTGTGTATTTAATAAAATCATTTTCATTTAGCTTTAGTGTTTGAAATTTTAATAGGCTAAATGTCCATCAGATTTCAATATTGCTCTGAAGTGGTGTCTGTGCAAAATAAAAATCTAATGTTGCAATTATTTCTAATTGTAATCAAATTATGGAACATACTTTTAATTGTTTCTAATGTTGCAATTATTTCTAATTGTAATCAAATGATGGAACATACTTTTAATTGGGGTTTGTATCCTCTGCATATTATCCCTCCATCCAGGCACCACATAAAGTAAACTGTTGCAAAAAAGATATTTAATATTATGATGACACTGTGTACAATACATAACAGTCATGTATAAGTGTGCTATATGAATAAAATGTATTTAATTGCTCTTTTTTTTAATGTAAAGCTTTCTGATTAAATATAGTTTTGAGTGAAATGTCTTTAGAATCCGTGGATGGACTGTCAAGACTTTTCCTGTCGCCTATATCAGCATGTATGTAAGGATACGTATTACCATAGGATTTGGCAAAGCAAAAAAAAAAAAAAAAAAATTTCTGAAACAAAAAAGATTGTCACAGTCTGGCTGAGAAGCTGACTGCGTGGAGAGGAGATGGACCCAAGTGCAGACACGCGAAAGAATAAAACTTGAGTTTAACAAAAAACAAGCTGTGTATTCAAGGTCGGTGGAAAAAGTATAAAACAAAAGGCAAAAGCAAAACTAAACAATAACCTAAACTGGGTGAACTAAATATTAAAAAAACCTAGAACAAGAACATCTGGCTTGGAAAACCTGAAGACAGACACCTGGGTGGGAATCGAACTTGCGACTCCCGCTACAAAGGCGTGTACACTGTAAAATCTAATATTGTATTTAATTAAAAATATTAAGTAGACTGAACTAAATTTTTATCAATTTGTTATTAGAACTCATTTTAAATGAGTCACCAGTACTTTCTATGCAAAAAAAGCTGATCAACTCAATTTATTTGAGTTGTCTTAACTTAGAAAAACTAAGTAAGCTGGAAATTTTGCTTCTCAGTGCGGAAGGATGAAACAATGTGTTTTGAAAATGCCACGTGACTACCGTCCTCCTCCCTAGCACGGATCAGTCCGCATGTGCACGGTGCATTTTTTTCTGGAATATGTTGAGCAAATCTGGAGAAGCTTCAGCTCAAGAGATTATTGTTGTCATTGCTGTGGATCTTTACCTGATACACTGACTTGGTGAGTAAATGTTTTCTCTTATTCAAACTGATTTTGTGGCTTCTCTTAGTTTAGCACCAGGTTTATAATCTTGCTAGCTAGCTAGTGTTAGCCTAACGTTGCTGTTGCCGCTGGGCTCATGTTACTTAAAAATTAACACCACAGCCTTAAAAACCTTACATAAAAATATGTCTGTGAAATTTTCTGTTGATTGTTTGAAATTAAAAAAAGTGAGCAGCTACTAGATTAGAGCCCAGACAAACTATTACGGAAGGTGCAGCCTTTAGGGGTGGGGTGGGGTGTGGGGGGTATTTTCAATCCATAGCTATAACTAACTATATATATATCATGTTTAACCTGAGTAGCAAAAGACCACGGGGGGGTTGAAAACGATGCGACAGGAGTTTGCTGTTCTCGCTTGACCTCCCGGTCAGCTATCGCGCTGGTGGAAAACAGAGCTCTCCGAAAATGTCAGAGCACTTCTGCAAATATGTGATATTTTGATAAATTGAGTAGATATTTGAACTTTACACAGCTACATTCTCGCCTGAAAATATCTTAAAAGTTTGTTTTGTGACCCAGAAAGCGTAATAAGAGTAATATTAAAACTAAGTATCCTTTAAATCTGGGGAAAAGGAGGATCGCATTTGTCGGCCGTATTTGTCTGAGCATGTGTATGCATACTTGTGTGTACTTGGGTCACAAAATAAACTTTTAAGATATTTTCAGGAGAGAATGTGGCTGTGTAAAGTTCAAATTTCTGCTCGATTTATCAAGACATCACATATTTGCGGAGACATCTGTTACCTACCAGCTCGATAGCTGACCGGGATTACGAGGGTTACTAGAGCTGGAGAGAAAAGCGAACTCCCGGCGCATCGTTTTCAAACCCCCTGCGGTCTTTTGCTACTCATGTTAAACATGATATATAAGTCACTTAGATAACTTCTAAATCTTAATGCTTGATTTATTTCAGTGTTTTATTTGTTCGTGAGTAAATTGGTTTGGTTGAGATTAAAGTTAATTCAATTCAATTCAATTCAATTTTATTTATATAGCGCCAAATCACAACAAAAGTCGCCTCAAGGCGCTTTATATTGTAGTGTATACTCTATAATAACATTAAACAGATACAGAGAAAAACCCAACAATCATATGACCCCCTATGAGCCAGCACTTTGGCGACAGTGGGAAGGAAGAAACCTCCGACAGAACCAGGCTCAGGGAGGGGCGGCCATCTGCTGCGACCGGTTGGGGTGAGAGAAGGAAAACAGGATAAAGACATGCTGTGGAAGAGAGACAGAGATTAACAGATATGATTCAATGCAGAGAGGTCTATTAACACATAGTGAGTGAGAAAGGTGACTGGAAAGGAAAACTCAGTGCATCATGGGAATCCCCCAGCAGCCGACGTCTATTGCAGCATAACTAAGGGAGGATTCAGGGTCACCTGATCCAGCCCTAACTATATGCTTTAGTAAAAAGGAAAGTTTTAAGCCTAATTTTAAAAGTAGAGATAGTGTCTGTCTCCCGAATCCAAACTGGAAGCTGGTTCCACAGAAGAGGGGCCTGAAAACTGAAGGCTCTCCCTCCCATTCTACTTTTAAATACTCTAGGAACAGCAAGTAGGCCTGCGGTGCGAAAGCGAAGTGCTCTAATAGGGTGATATGGTACTACAAGATCATTAAGATGTGATGGGGCCTGATTATTTAAGACCTTGTATGTGAGGAGAAGGATTTTGAATTCAATTCTGGATTTAACAGGAAGCCAATGAAGGGAAGCCAAAACAGGAGAAATATGCTCTCTCTTTCTAGTCCCTGTCAGTACTCTTGCTGCAGCATTTTGGATTAACTGAAGGCTTTTCAGGGAGTTTTTACGACATCCTGATAATAATGAATTACAGTAGTCTAGCCATAGGCATAGAGAGGGGATAGTTATGAAACAGGAAATGACCGTCGTGTATTACACCAACTGTCTGACATCTATAATCCAGTTTTGAGATCCCTTCCCAGACGCCTTAATGCCCACTCACATCCTGGGCCATCTGACCTCAGGAAATTACATTATAGGGTGTGTATGGAATCAGAACGATGCCACCTTGAAACGAAACCGAAAAAAATATTGAAACCGAAAAAATCGCTTACAATTTTTTTTTTCAGTTTCAATCCATTTTTTTTCAATTTCAATCCATTTTTCGGTTTCAATCCATTTTTTTTTCAGCTTCAATCCATTTTTCGGTTTCAATCAGCCCGAAACCTTGGCTGATTGTGACCTACACCCATTTTCACACCTTGGCTCATGTGATTAGGGGGTCATTTGTCCCTCTTTGGGGGGACACTCCCACAGGGTTTAAATCTGGGACTCTCCACCATTTGACCCTAGAACTGAAGAAGCTTCTCGGATGAGAGGTGAAACGTCTTCAAGCAACTTAAAGAAGTCCAGACGCTTTTCTTTCCAACCTCCTTAGACTATGTTTATGATATTTTCTCTGTGTGACAAAGTGGCTGAGAACACCATTTGCCCAGAGAGTTTAGTCTCGTTATTTTCAGTTAGTCTTGTTTGTTTTAATTTAGCCACACCTCATCTTTATTCTGTAGTTTGCAAACATTTACTATCCCGGGTTTCCTTACGTTTTACACTTTTACAGATTACTCAATATTGGTTTAAATGAACTCTGAGAAGTTTTGTTGAGTTAACATTTTATTTATTGCTTGTGCCTTTTATTTTGTTTGTGAACTTACCTTAATTACCCGTGTTCCAGGAGCAAAAGGAGGAATTGCTGCCTCACTTCCTGTATTTATAGTTTCCTGTTTATTGTTGATGTTACAGGAAGGGACGAGGTGAAGAGGGGGAAGAAAACTGTTGTAATTTAATAAAAGTCAATTGTAGGGTTTTGTTTGTGTTAGTGTTGTATGCATCATATTAAAATGTAAATGTAATGTAATTTAAACTTACCCATTGTCAAGAGATTTATTCTAAAGACACTTCTTCAGCTAAGAGTCTAAGGGTAGAAACACACAGACGCTGCAGCATTTACTTGTATACAAGGGCGATCACAGAACGCTCACACCAGAGTGGGGGCCCTGTGAATGCGCGCTCCATTACTGCTCTGGTCTTTATTTATATACAAAGCAATACAACAGTGAATACGTCTATTCATAGGCAGAGGAATGTTAGTGCGTAGGGAGTGAAGATAAGAGTGGTTCAGGTGTATGTGTTGTGGGATACAGAAAGACGCGGCCCCTTTTCTTGTTAGGGAGCGTCAGATAAGAGTGTCCAGCTCTCCTCTTCCTGGCAGGAGTGAAATAATAACAGCTTGTTCAGCTGTAAGAAAGAATTTATAAAACAGTCCTGTAGTGGACAACAGTCTAAGTCATCAAAAGGTCAACATCAGTATTCTATCATATGCAAACTTATATCATTAAAAGCTTATACTGACCACTAGAGTACAATTTTCCATTGACACCCATTGTATGGAATATTTCATTGTAGGCTATTTTCTTTGTATAGCTTGAGAGTATTTAAACAGAAGAACTCCGTTGTCCGTTGTTCAGGAGGAGAGGACCAGGTCAGTGTAGCTGAGTGCACTTGACATTAATTTTGGTTGGTTTAAGTTCAGTTATGTGTATTTGCCCAGGTTTAACTTTTGAGTTATTGATTTTGGGGGTTTCGTAAATATTTTTTGGTTACAGTGTTTGGAAATGAATCATCTGCTACACCAGAGGCGGAGCCAGACATTTTATACACCCAGGGCTGATGACTTTAAGATTTATTAGGCTGTGTTTTGAGTTTTGTTCAAAAAAAGACCTTAAAGTAGTTTTTTTTAATTAAGCAGCAAGGCAGAACAAAATCAGGGCTGTATCAAGACAGGGGGACTAAACCCAAATTCAGCCAGACCCAGAACTGATCCGGAATTAAAACAGGACTACAACAGTTCAAAATCAGGACTACTTTAGGACTTATCCAAGACAGAACCAGAATCAAAACACTGAAAATCATCACAGACCTGCATTACACTTATTTTTTAATTCTACCAAAGTACACTATTTAGATTCAGAAAAGTTTATATAACTATTTAGCCTTGTTGTGCAAACAAGCCTGCATAATGTAATAAATAAATAATAATAATAAATATAGATTTTGAAAAATAACAAACCTAAAGAGATACACTAGGTACTAGATACATGTTCTGATGAGTTTTGGCAAACAACCATTTGACTAACATGTCTGTCTCACCTGGGGTCCGTTCTTCGTACCTCGCTAAGTAAGTTAGCCGGATTTGATTGCTGACGATTTCGCGTGATCTTGGATCGTTCGGTTCTTCGAAGCTCATCTGGGACTTGCTGTCATAGCAACAGATCCGTAAGCGTAAACCTGCTCGGAAGCAGGCTTACTTTATGTAAACAGGATTAGATCGCGGCCACTCAGGTATGTCCGCTTCATTTATACGAAGCAACAGCGATATTTCTCCACTGTTTTTCCATAAATAAATATTATCAATGTAACTAAAGATCAGTGTTGGTCAAGTTACTTGAAAAAAGTAATCAGTTACCAATTACTGATTACTTCCCCCAAAAAGTAATCCCGTTACTTTACTGATTACTTATTTTCAAAAGTAATCAATTACTTAGTTACTTAGTTACTTAGTTAGTTAAAAACACGATTTACAACCTGAATAGGTGATAAAGCGATAGATCTTTCAGCCCAATTCTACTTTTTCTGCATAATTCATCATACAAAATGTAATCAAATGGAAAAGTCTCTTTTTAAAACTTGTTTTATTAGTTTTAATCTTTTAAGTTTATGCATCAAGCAAAAATTAAATTATATGCAACATTCTCTGACTGGAAGAAATTTGTTTAACATTTAAACCTATTTTCTGCACATTCCAGCACATAAAATAAAATATTTTTTTGTGTTTACACTCACTCTTTCAAATAGATGCAAGTAAAACACAGCAGAAAATAAATAAAATCAAAGACTAGCGGTCCTGTTGCTCTATTTTCACCTGTAAAGCAGGACTGGGGTAGGCGGAGGAGGTTTACCCTGGTGCAGGTGTGCTGCAGCGGTCAGTGGAAGAATCCGCGAGTTTCTCTGTGAATTTCACATTACGTCGTAGTACACTCGGTGCTTGTTTGGAAGTTTAGGGGTTTTTTCGCTGTAAAAAGAAGTTTTCTTCCCACGCACAACGGACACTAATGTTTTTGTCACTTTTTATGGAATCAAACTCAAAATAAGGTCAGTACTTCCACGCTTTAAACGCTGCATGCTACACTCTGTCCCGCACTCGATATATTATGATCTGCAGACAGCTGTTGTCACGAACGTCGCACTCGCTTACGTCACTGTCATGAGACGTTCTCGCAAAAAATCACGGTTTTAGTAACGCAGTAACGCAGCGTTCCTACGTGAAAGTAACGGTAATCTAATTACCGTTTTTGCAATAGTAATCCCTTACATTACTCGTTACTTGAAAAAAGTAATCAGATTACAGTAACGTGTTACAAGTAACGCGTTACTGCCCATCTCTGCTAAAGATAATGCAGTATTTGATTCTTTCATTGATTTCATACAGATACATACAGGTCATTTCCTAAAAAAGGGAAATGTACTATTAATCATGCTATGTCATGTATGTGATAATGTCAGATGTAATCCATATTTTAGAGTAGTAATAGTAATAAAAAAAAGTTAAAAGAAAAAAAAAAGAGTAGTAATAGTAAATTACTTCGTGTAATCAAGATGAGAGACCACGGCTATAAAAGCGAAGGTGGATTTGGGAAGTCTGTCGCAGCCATGTCCTGTCCGTTTGTACGCGAGCAACCCATTGCGGAAGGTGCAAGATTGATAAGGAGAGTTTTCAGAATTCAGCGTATATTGCGGGATAGACAGGATCCTTTAGCTCAGCGCGACAGTGTGCTCATAGAGAGATATCGATTTTCCCGTGAGGGTATTATTTACTTTCTGTCTCTCTCTCTCTCTCCCTCTCTCTCTCTATAGATATATAGATATATATATATATCTCCCAACTTACTGTGCATGCTTCAGTCACCCCTTGCATGGGAACAGGTAAAAGTGATGGAGTGTTATGTAAAACTACACACAAAAACCCCCACAATGTCAATAAATGTCACAGTGACGAGGGGGTGCAGGACCACCACCTGTCTTTATTTGCTCTGCCCTTTTCTTGGTTGCTGTTATAAACACACAAACAGATTATTTCAGGGTCTCTTTTCAAGAGACTAAAAGCAATATAAGTGATAAATATTACCATTCTGTGGAATATTCTTATATTTCACTTTTACTTTTTCCCATGTTCTAGTGGGTCCTGTTGTGGCTCTAATGTGAAAGAGGATATGATGTAATATAATATAATGTGGTATAATATAATATCACATGATATAATGTAATATCATGGATCACTTACGAGTTTAATTTGTCAGCAACTTTCTGCCAGCCCTCTCTCCTTGCTTTTGCAGCCTTTGCAGTGTTCCCCTGCGTTTTAATTAGAATCTGAAACTCCTGGAATCCCTCAATCAAGAGTTCTTGGTCTGCTGCCGTAAAATACTGAGCGCGCTCCTTCGACATCTTCGCCGACCAATCACAGGGTTGCCGATCAATGTTTCTACTATCAATGCGTAGCCCCTTTTAAGCCACCCAGTGATCTCAGATTACTTCATCCAGCTATACTAATCGTCAACAACAGGTGTGTTCGGAGAACCGGATTAGCGAGCTCAAAGTTAGCGCGATGATTTGATCTTGGATGTGTCATTTGATCTTGGATGTAGTAAGCGAGGTACGAAGAACGGACCCCTGCTCTTGTTCCATCTCTGTTTTGTCCTCATTCTCCTCTCTCTCCCTCTCTGTTCCTCTCTCTCCCTCTTTGTGCTGACAATCAAGCCAAACACCAACATCATCAAATATACAGTTGAAACCAGATATTTAAACATTCTTCAGATAAAACACAAACACTTTTTTATTTGTAAAACATCAAATCAGACTAAATGTTTATGTTTTTTGATTGATAAATATAAAAAACATATTTGTTAACTTTAAGAGTAAAGAGAGAAACTATCTGTATTTCTTAATTGCAAATGGCACCAAATTGTATTCAAAATTTGAGCCACACTTATGGAGCTCCACAATTCTTTTCCTGGTGTTTTGGTTGATATCTCTTGATTTTCCCATGTCAAAGAAACAGGCTCTGTGTTTTGCCTTATATGCATCCACAGGTGTGCCACCAATTTACTCACATGGACTCTACTAACCTATTAGAAGCTTCTTCAGCTCAGAATGGAATCGTCTGGAGTTTTCTTATTAATTAACAATAAACTTAGTGCATATGTACTCCTACATTTGATGAAAGTGATAGAAAATAGACAGCTCTCTCTCTCTTTATTCTGACATTTAACTAATTCAAAAGATATTTAAATATTTATTTATCTAAAACAAAACAACTTTACTCTAAATTGATGTTTACCAGTAAAATAATGTTTTTATGTTTTTTCCCTAAAGTGTTTGTAAATATTTGGTTTCAAATGTGAATATACTGCTGTATTGAAAATTCTCTTGATTTGCATAGAAATATATTGCACAATGTCACAAGAAAAACAATGGTGTGCTTGGTTTCAACGTAACTTTATACTTTCATGAGTTATTTACAAGTTTCTGACCACTTATAAAATGTGTTCAATGTGCTGCCCATTGTGTTGGATTGTCAATGCAACCCTCTTCTCCCACTCTTCACACACTGATAGCAACACCGCAGGAGTTACACCTAAATTTCCCCAACAAAGGATGTTTTAATTCACCACTATTCCAGCGAAACACGAGTCTCCCATCTTCCTGCTACCGGTCTCGAGTTTTTGTTCACCAAAGCATACACTAACTTCATACTGACGGACAGATCACTGCCCTATTCCCGCCTTGTCTGACCGTGTTTTGTGGCTTTGGTTCACTTCACCTCACTCTTCCCCATTCTTGTCATTAAATCAGGCCGTTCTGCAACAATGGCAGCCATTCACTCTATGGCTTTAATCGTGGTGTATTTTACCCCTTCACCAAATGCCGTTCTCATTTCCAACATTATATTTGCAGTGTTCGTCTATCTATCAATATCTGCGGAGTATGGTTTTGTACAGAGTATCCTATTTTCTAGAGCACAGCATGTAAAGGTTAGCTCGGTTAGCAGGATGCTAGCATGTAGCGCTTAGTGAGACACGCCTCAGACGAGTTGAGCAAAGACCCCGTCTGCACTGAAAAAAATGCAATAGGCTGGTTGTTGAATTTGCATATAAGGATTTCATATATCCAGCTTGACTAATTTCAATTTCTCATCTCAACATAATTTAGTCTTTTCATTTTCACGTATTCTTTAAGGATGTTCAGTGTATTAGACTAAATCATGTTGGAAAGAAACAAAGCAGTGATATTTTCTCCTGAAGCTCCACCCCCTGAAAATGTTCAGGAGGAAAAATTGCCTGCACCGTCCGCCATTTTTGTCTCTCGCTTTGGAAACTGGAAACCGTCTGGAGTTCTTTACTTGAAGGTAAATAAGAATTTAAAGCTAAAACACCAGTGAGAAAGAGTGTAGACCCTTTAGTTATGTGGACTTTTACTGGTGTAATGTTATTTTTCTGGTATGTGGGTTGTTTATCAAAAACCATGAAAGGCCAACGTAAGGCTCCAGTTAGCTAGTGGTAACCGAAATTATGTGATAAATGTGTGATAAATAAATTAGTAATAATCAAATATAATGGGAAATAAGATTTATATATTTTTTCAGCCTAAATTTACTGAGTATTACAAAGTTGCATCAGTGTCTGTACTAAGTGGTGGTAACTGCAGTGGCTTAACCATTAAACAAGCTAATAGGGCAGGGATACGACTGTCTTCTGCCACAAAATAAAGTAAATTCGTGCTCATGTAAGGTCATATTTATGGGATGTTTGCTTTTCTGTAGCTTTAGTTCAATTTATTTTTCTAAAATCTGTTTTTATTATTATTAATATGGCTGCTCTGTTGATAGTGTGTCAGCGGTGACATTACCAGCACATAGCCACAGCCGCTATAAACATGCTGATAGGATGATGTTGCTTCTGCAGCCAGCAGCGAGAACACTCAATACAGACTTAAGATTCAGTGTAACAGTTATCTAAATGTTGCGTGTCCTGTTTGTAAGCCCAGAAAATAAAATTAAATAAAATGACAACCTCTAGCTTCAAGCTAATGTAAGCTTCATGCTATTGTGAGGTTGTTACATTTGCAAATATGCGCTTCACATATTCTACATGAATCATTTATATTTTTGATCTAAACATAATTCAGTCTCACGCTTTTCACTTGTTTTTAAAAGACTGTTCAGTCTTTTAAAATAAGTCAATTAAAATAATCGAAAATAGTTATGTTTTCTGTTGAAACCCCGCCCCTATAGGGTGTGTTCTGCGAGGGAAGATTGACCGTGGTGTCCGCCATTTCTTCTCTTCGTGGGAGGCGTACGTTTAGCGCAGAGCTCTACTTTGTCGAGGTAAATTAAACTTAAAACTAAATTTTCGAGAGGAAATGAAGATAAAATCTATCAGATGTGTGAATTTTTACCGAGGTAGTTTTTCGTATATACTGCTGTTGAGCAACATAATGGAAAATAAGAATTATTCCTCAAATTAAATGACGATAATGCTAGCTTAAGCTGCAGGGCAGTATTATGCGTGTTAACATCTTTTCCAACAAACTTGTGTGCATTTAGTTAACTGGTGTTAGTAAAAATGTTTTACAAAAAACAGAAAGGTATGAAGGGCCTGTAGTAGCCATTAGTGCCAGAGAAATTGTAAGTTTTTTGTATTTTCTGGGTCATTGTGACAGTATAATTATTTGAAATGTATTGACTTTTTCTTTACAGATATCTGGTGCTTGTCCCTGCTGAGAGGCAGATTGTTGTCACTTCAGAGCAATTATCTAGTGCTGTTCTGTAGTGGTATTAAAGTTAATGTTGTAATAATATTTCGTTTGTTAGTGAAGATTTGCATATGTTATCTTACTTTTTGTAAATTTTATTTTGCAGAAAGATCAAATTAAATTTTGTAACTAAGTATTACTGAAAGAGAATTTTGGTGGTAGGATACAGATGTGTAATATTCCAGTTATCAACATTGTACTTAGTTTTAAGTTTTTGGATTAGGTTTGGGTTGCCACATGGAATATTTTTTTTTTCAGATAAAGGTGCGTAGTAATTTACCATATATCTGTAATGCTTTAATCAGATGGAAAATTACTTTAATGTATAATTAATAACCATGATTAGTTTATTTTTAAAACACACATAGAACTATGTTGAACAGTTTGTCTACATCTTTAATAGATGCTAAATGTTTTTATAATTGATGCAAAATTTTATATTTTCTAGATATCGTATTCTGCCTGTGAAACAAAATTTACCTCTGTCCTGAGTGTCCCTAAAGGCTCTGTAGGAGTGGTGTAATAAGTTTGTTAAACACTGGATATGCAGACATAATGTTTATTTTTTGGGGGGGCTACTTTTGATTTTTCTATTTTTTCCAATTTAAATTGTTAATTTTCTTGTGGGCAGCTTATCAATCTTTTAATTATCTGTTATGTAATTTTTAAGTATGAGATTTAATTATTCAGACGTGTTTTTGTGATTGATCATTTCACATTTTTTTTAAAGTACAGTGTTCTTTTCCATCTATTTCGCAGATTAAGGATATGCAATGGCCCCGGCAATTCTCAAAGTGATTTTGGGAGACAACAGCAGTCAGAGGCTGACTTTTCACTGTGGACTTCCAGGATCCGTTATTGAACTTATTGAAGAAGTGCAAAGACAGTGTGGCCTCAATAATAGCAACTTCCGGCTTCAGTTCATGGATCCACTATTTGGGAATGAGTTCATGAACCTTACTTCAATGGATGAAATACAAGATAGGGGAACAATCAGAATGACTTCCCTGGCTGAAGGCTTAGCTACACAGTCTGCTGAGGCTGATGAAGCTAATGCTTCATGCAGTTTTGGTCTGGATGATTCCACCTCCCGGTCCAGTGGATGTGTTGATACAGACATACTCTCATCACCAGAATCTGAGGCATCCTGCTCATCAACCTCTAGGGCATTGTGGCCAAGCGTTTTCTGTGTTCCTGAGTTTTCCTTTGATGCAGAGCTAAAACTTGAGCGAGGCAATGCAGCATACAAAGAAAAGGGCACATTGCTTACTCCAGATCCTAAACTGAAGTCACAAATTCTTGAAGGCCTCATTCAAGAAATTGTCAGATACAAAGTTTATGTCACTGATAAAGACTTTAACACAGTTGGTGAGGCCCTCATCTCAAAACATCCTTGTCTCACTGAGAGGGGCTCCCTCACAGGATATGCTGGATGGAAAGCTAGCTTAAAGAATAAACTGGCAAGTTACCGCACTCAATTGAGAAAGTTAGGATGCCCTGAGGTGGTTATGAACTCTGTGACACAGAAACCAGGGGGCAAATCAAGTGCTGCTTTTGCCATTAAAAGACCACGGCGGTCTGAAGTAAACTATTGTCCCCCCTATCCGGTTGGAGAATCTGAAGATAGCCTTGAGACTGTGAGAGTGGAGCTTCTTTTAGATGTGAAGAAGACAAACAACCGGGAGGTGGTGAGAATGAAAATGGAGAAAACATTTGCATATAGGAGACGTGAAGTAGTTTGTGACACACCCATGATCAGCGACTTCCAGGCAAGATGGCCAGCACTCTTTGAAGTTAGCGAGGTATGTAATTTGTGAATTCTTTTGTGAAGATCATTGTGTTTTAATGGTATCCTGTAATAGAACATTGACAACATTTATGTTCTTTGCCAGGTTTGTGGAAAATGTCAGAAGTCATTTTGAATTATAAAGATTTTTTGTTATTGATTATAGCACCTGAAGCATACACTGTATATAAAAGATAGAAATGGTTTCTAGGTCTGCTGACTTTATCTTTGACCTCAGTAAACATGGTTTATGGTTCCTGAGTGTTTGTGGTCTAAGTTGCTAGTTTCACTGCCCGGCTTGGACAGTCTCGGTCGTTGTGTCCTTGGGCAAGACACTTCACCCGTTGCCTACTGGTGGTGGTCAGAGGGCCCGGTGGCGCCAGTGTCCGGCAGCCTCGCCTCTGTCAGTGCACTCCAGGGTGGCTGTGGCTACAATGTAGCTGCCATCACCAGTGTGTGAATGTGTGTGTGAATGGGTGGATGACTGGATATGTAAAGCGCTTTGGGGTCCTTAGGGACTAGTAAAGCGCTATATAAATACAGGCCATTTACCATTTACCATTATGACATGGTGTTCATTGTACCCATTAATATGGAAAAGGACAGTGGACTAGTGTATGCTCATTGGCTAACGATTTTTGATTAACTAATGAGGGTACAGTGTCTCTTGGTTCCATAGGCAGATCTACACTGTGCTAATGACGTGCTATTTAAAAGAAAGCTGGAAGGGCAACTGTGGAAACGCACAGCTTAAGACTTCAAATTAGAAATTAACAAGTGGTGACATCATTCTCTTTTTATATACAATCAGTGGTTATAAGCCACTTCTAACGCGAGCAGTTGTGTAACTTCTTTCCTCTGGAAGCCTATCGAAATTAAGCTCTACTGATGGAGGGTTGTCAATCTGTGTGGCCTGTGACATTTTTCTTGTTGTAGGCTTTAACTCAGGAGGTAGAGCAGGCCATCTACTGATCAGAAGCTTAGTGGTTTGATCCCTGGCTCCTCAAGTCTGCATGCCAAGTATCCTTCGGCTACAAGAGATACTAACCCCAATTGCTCTCTGATGCGTTCATCGGAGTATGAATGGTAGTTAGGAAGCACTAAAAAACTTAGAAAATAGTGTTTGTGTGAATTGATGTGATTGGATGAATGCGGCATGTTGTATACAGCGCTTTGAGTACTCTGGGAGAGTAGAAAAGCACTATATAAAAATCAGTCCATTTCACCACAAAAGTGAGTGGGATGAATAGCTAAAAATTAGTAATATGAGAAAAAAAAAAGTTTTTGTAAATGTGACCTTGTTACATTTGAGTTCGTGACTGTATTTTTATGTGTCAACTTCTCTTTTTAGATAAATGCAGAGTTTAGGCGGATTACCACCATGCCACTGCAGTCCCGATTTCTCTCGCAAATAGATGTACTGTCGGACAAATTTATAAGGGTGTTCAAAAAGCGAGGAGGACACATAGGAAGAAGACTGCAGAATATTCTGGAACCCATGGCCCAGGTAAGAAAGAATTTTAATTTGTGTCTACAGTTTAGAGAAAATAATAATTTTAACAAAATGCTGCTTGTCACCCTTTGCCAGGATGATGTTGATCTTGTGCGTGAATGTATTATCAAGGGGCTCTGCGTGTACCTCAACGAAGACCCCAGCAATTTAATGACAGAACATGTGGTAAGTGTTATTATAGAAGGTCATTTTTATTGAAAATAAATGTGGTTGCTTCATGAACTAAACCCCCCCTCCCAAAACGTAAAAATCTAAAATCTCTTACCCCTTGGCTGAAAAAGGCTTTTATTGCCACAATGACGCGTGGACAACTGAACAACAAAGTCATGTCGGATTGTCAAATTTATCCCATTGGTGCAGCTACTAAAAACATTTTGAATCTCAGTGACATTGACCTCTTGGATTTTGAAAATGATCTAAGATTTTCAAAATTGTGCCACAGGTGTATCTGCTGGTGACTGGGGGATACCACTGGCGGCCCCCAGTTTGTATGTCTTTTTTTTATTCTAAAATGAATAGACATATCTGAAAAGGATTAGACTATATTTAGCTATGAAACCTTGTTTTATCTACATGCTGACATGCCACAATTTCACTTTTTAATGGACACATTTAATAAATATTGGGGCCACCTTATGTATTAGACAAAATACTGTATGGCCTGGAAGTGTTTATAAAAACAATATTTATGAAATACTTGGATCCAGCTAACGTCTTTGTTTTGGATCATAGTTTAGCACAGTTCAGATGTTAGTATCTCCACGGTTATTGCTTTTGACAAAACTAACATAATAACCAAAAACCAGACTAAATCGACAAGCTTGTTTTGTGTCATTCACTTTGTAAAAAAATACTGCTTTATTCAGCGTCCTTTCTAAACCATGGCAAAATGTAGTTATCTACTAATAAATGGGTTGAATGTCACCTTAACCAAGAAAGAGATGCAGAGAATTGTCTATATGGGTTAGAGAAGATATTGTGTTTAGGTGTTTTACCTTTTTTTTTCTTCTACATGCATTAGGACCACGTGTTCTCTGAACACCTCTTCAGAGAATGAAGAGGTGTTCATAGTTGAACACTTCTTCATTCTCTGACAGTATTCTGCTTCTTTGCAACGACCAGTGTTCTGTTGAATTAAATTTTGGGAATGTGTATTTTCCAGGCCACAGATGAAGGAGTTATCCAACAATCTATTGAGGAAACAACCATGGGAATCTATATCATCAAATCAAGAGATGCCAGTGACAGCCCTGAGGACATTGGGATAGTCCTGGAAGGCCAGAGAGTCTTGCAGGATTTGGACAACTGTGCCCTAGCAGCTGCTATGCTATTTGGATTAATCTACACTTTGAACCTGACCTACCCACCAGAACTGAAGTATACCTTCGAGGTATTCCAGAAACTGCTTATGGAGCTCGAAGGGAACAGCCTTTCAAAGAAGGCACAGGTTCTCAAGAACAGACTGTACGAGTGAACAGTTATGACATGGAAATAATATGTCTACCTCTCTGAATATGTTCCATTGATTCTTTTTTTCCAACACTGGTAAAATTACAGTATATAGTGAAACTGATCTTTCTCACAATTTTATAGGTTTTTACTGGTAGGAGCAACTTTCACTTTTAACTTTGGGGCCATCATTACTATAGCATTCAATGTTCATTTTTCAAGCCATACTCTTTTGAGGAATAGTTTGTACTCTAGTGTTTTTTTTTCTTGTCTTCTTGGTTTGTTTGTATTTCTCATCACATTGAGGCTGAGTGTGCCACACTTTCTGCTTCTACACAACAATTTTCAATCAAGGTGTATTGCCACTGACATTGCATGTAATTGCCAACTCAGTACCATTCAACTGTAAAATGATCGTTGCATCATTGCCATCACCAAAGTCATTTTGAAGCTGATAACTGCTCTCAGGTCAAAAGCCTGATGTAATTGAAGCAGTTGTTTAGAAAGAGTACAATTTTTAAGTTCATTGGACATGGTTACAGTAATTTTGGTTATGTTGTGATGTCCAACCACTGTTTTGTTTTGTTTGTTAGTATAAGTTATTGTGATGTTTCACTTATAGAAGGAAGCCAAAACGAATCACATTTTAGGGCTCTTGGTTTTGTGTTTGTGGGTGAAAATGTTATTTTCAAGCTTTTCTTCGTCACATTTTAATATTTGCATTCCTGTTGCCATAGTGCCTTACGGCTCTTACATTTTAAAAAAATTAAAAAAAATTACCCGAGGAATTCTCACCTTTTACCTTTGGGCCAGTATTCCTAGAAAATTCAGCGTTAACATTTTCATAGGCCCTAGAATGTTGAATTAAGATCCAGAAGTTGTTTGTGTTTGGTACATTTTGGAAGAGATGCATTCAGATGAGTCATGTATAATCTGAACTGCTGTTACAACTTCCAATTGTATACTGTTTTGAAAAATACAGGTCATTGTTAAAAAATGTTTTGCTTGTTGGTTTGATTGAAAGAAAACTATACAGTACATACAGTGTGTGTGTGTGTGTGTGTGTGTGTGTGTGTACATATATGTGTATATAGCATAAAATTATCTTGTCAATCTAACACATGGTAGTCAAATACAATTAACATAAAAGAACTCTTTACATTTTACATAACCAGTTAATGTCTGATAAATAAGTATTTTCTATAAATATTTGACATGATTGAAAAGGATACAAACAACATGAAAAAATCATGTTCATGTTACAAAAGATTTGTGTGCAGTTATAACATGAAAAAATCATGTTCATGTTACAATAAATTTGTGTGCA
>CAKLIZ010001035.1:0-12824 GCA_922035795.1 Oreochromis mossambicus
TGTCAGTGTGGTGGGTCTGCGTCTCCGGAAGTCCACCACCAACTCCTGGGTTTTCCCGGCGTTGATCAGCAGGTGGTTCTGCTGACACCAATTCAATCTCTGCTCTGTGTGGTCACAGACATCCGCAGACCTGCGCTCAGTGTGTTTCGCGCACACAACATCTCTGTTTAGCTTAGCCCAGGCAAATATCCCAGAATGCATTTTGTCCACAACTCAAATGAGGCAGTGGTACAGTAATACAGAGTGGCAGAGTTTGAAATATACATATCTCTACATATCTCACAAAATAAACTTTCAAGATATTTTCAGGCTAGATTGTTGCTGTGCAATCTTCAAATATCTGCTCAATTTATCAAGACATCACATATTTCCAATAGTGCTCTAACGTTGTGGGAGATGCCTGTTACCCACCAGCTGACCGGACAGCTGGACTGGCCATCAGGCATACCAAGCATGATGACCAATGATGATTTTTCTTTTTTTTTTTTTTTTTTTTTATACCACTACACAAACAAACAATGTTTTTCCCTTTGGCCTAATATTACCTGAGAAGTTGAAAACATCAACCTACATCAGCTTATGAGGTTTTTACTACATTCAGGTTATTGATGTATTATTGATGTATTCCAAACAGATCAGTTGTTTGTGGCTGACACAGTAAGAACTTGACATAAATGTATTTATACGGTGTGAGACACTGACTTTGTTCATTCTGTTTCTTCTGATTAAAATCATCTTCTCGTGTTACTATAGAAAGATGATGAAAGAACCTGTAGAGGAACCGCCAATCAAAGAAGCTTCATCAGCAGGTAGGAGATCAGTGGTTTGTCTGATAAGAAGTATGAGGTAGTCTCTTCTTTTTGTAAAAGCTTTCAAATAGCATTTTTACATGCTAATGTACAGTATATATTTGTCCATATATACTCAGACACTGAAATGATTTGTATTTTTACTCGTTAATATTTATATAATGGGCATGATATAATGTGTAGACTCTCAGCAGGGTATCCACATTCAAATTGGATGAGGGGTTTCGGAGTTTCAGCTCCTTAACATGTACCACCCACTTTTTAAAGGGACCAAAAATAATTCGACAATTGACTCACCTTTTGATTATCTTAAATATAAAGAACCTTGGTCAACAGCTGTTGTTTTACATGTGCTCTATAAAGAAATGACTTCGACTAGTGTTTATGTGTTTTGATGATCTGAGACCGGACAGAAATAGCCAAATGATTTGAGGTGTTCAGAGACAAACTGTCTGCTCAAATCCAGTTAAATGCAGTCAAATTTATTGGGAGGTATTTCATAATACAGATGGACAATGGACCCAAAACATACAGCCAAAGTTATTCAATTTGTCCAATTACTTTGAACCCTTCAAATGAAGGGATTGTGTTAAAAAATTACAGATTTTTATACAGCATTTTTTAAGTCAACGAATTACAGGTGAAAGTCTGCACTTCAACTGCAGTTGTTTTATTTAAAGTTCATTATGATAATGTACACAATCAAAATTAGAAAAAAATACCAACAAAAAAACCCCTTTCTCTCCAAATATATATGGACCTAACTGTATGTGCTTTTATTGTGATTAAAAAGAGTTTTATGGTCACAAGTAGGGATGGGTATCGTTTAGGTTTTATCCGATACCGGTGCCAAACCGGTACTTTTGAAATGGTGCCGGAGCTTAAACGGTGCTCAAACCGGTGCTTAAAGAATGGAGAACACAAAATTGGTCCAAAAACCTCTCATGTTCAGCTGGGGGTTTTTTGTAAAAAGATAACAATGTTAGCCTTTTCTGCAGCTATAGGGCATATATGGTATCACTCTTGGCTGGAAGCAGTGCTTAAACAATGGGAAAACACAAACTTTGTCCAAAAACCTCTCATGTTTAATTGTTTTCCACTTTTTCTTTGGTCATTTTAGCCTTTTTGGCCAGGGTGAAGGGAGTATCTGCCATCAAACAAGAAGACAGCCGCATGTAACTACGACGGTGTTTGCTAGCTCACCTTACATGCATTAATGTAATAATGTGGTTAGCGTACTCAACGTTAATTACACACGAACAACATGAAGCTACTCACGCAGAGGAGAACGGCTGCTGCTGCCATCATCATCCTCATCATTTCTGCTACGCTGATAGGGCTAGGGGCCAGGACTCTCCTCTTTTGGGGAGATGTTGCTAACTCCGCGTCCGATAACAGGCACCACACCCGCAGTAGATGTGCACGGTGTGAGGTCTCGCAGCAAGCTATCAAACACGGCAAATTTCTCGGCTTTAAAAAAACCCGCTATGCGTCGCCAGGTGTTTCATCAGATTCGAGGTGTTACCTCCTTTGACAGTATCACAGTATCAGCTTAAAGCACTTGTTGCAGGCTGCTGAGTTTGCATCTTTTGCTGTGAAGTACAGCCAGACTTTTGACTGCTTCACCTTGGGCATTTTTAATCTGTAGCTCTGCTCTAAAAGAACGTACGTACCTGGCCCCGCCTACTATCCTCGGAAACGTAAAATGATTGGCTAGAATTGGCTCAGGAAAAAAAAGCACCGAAATAAAGCACCGAAATGTGCGCTGCTTTTCGGTCTGGTTACTACCGTTTATGTCAGAACCGGTGCCATCATGGCACCGGACACCGGTACCCATCCCTAGTCACAAGTCTCATTAAAATGTGTTTTAACATGTCTTAATCCTTTTTTGAAACATTTCCTTTAAAGACCAAGGTTTGAGTATAACACATGTTTATATCTCTTTCATTTTCCTGCAGCAGAAGAGCTTGCCACTGTGCGCACAGAGTTTGTGTCAAGGGTGTCAACAGAAATCCTCACACAGCTCCTTGAGGCCCTTGTAACAACTCATGTCTTCAATGATTTGGAAAAACGGAGGATTCTAGAGGGGAACCCAGTCACAGCAGATAGGGCACGCTGCACCATCGACATAGTGATCAATAAAGGAAACAAAGCCAGCAGGATAATGATCAGCCATCTTTGTACCAAAGATCCATGTCTCTGGTCTGAGCTATGTTCATCCTCTGATCAGCAACGTTTGTTGAAATGTAAGAGGGGCAATAACCTCTTCTATGACATACATTTTGATTTATTAAAGGGCTGCTCACAGAAAGAACATTTCCCAAAAGGCCATGGAGCAATTTTTAAGGTCATCATAGATCTATGAAATGTTATTAATATAATTAATGTTAATTATAGGGTCTACTAAGTCATAGGAAAGTAAAGCCTGCAATGATCTTATAACATTGATGAAACGCTAATGAATTAATACATGTTCGGTATTAAGTGAAATATTGGGCTATTATTAATCAGAAGGTTTAGGAATGGCTACTGGAGCTGATGGTCAGTAATTATTAAATACACAGCACTAAATGCTTTTGGAAGTACCATGTATTTAAGCAAAACCAAAGAAAATTAACAAGGGAAGAAAAAGGAAAACTTAAATATTGACTCCTGCTGCAGTGGTTCAATCTAAAACCCAATTAAGGTGGACAAAGACAACGAAATAATCCTTAAATCAAGCAATACAGATTCTCAAGTTCAACAATGTTCCCCATAAATAACACACAACAATATCAAAAACACTGGTCCACACTGAAGAGGAAAAGTCCATGAATTCTATCTGAGTGTCCATGAGAGATGTCCAAGCGCCATTGTCCATAAACGGGGGAACGGTGTGTATGATTGTGGTAATCAGTGTAATTGGAAAAATGAGTTCAGAGAGGGGGACAGTGCGTTGTCTTTGACAACATCTTACCAGACCAGTGGAAGCTTCAATGCAGAATGATTCCTGCTCCCAGACATTCGTTGGCTCACCATACTTTTTAAACCCCAAAATGGTCACCTGGCCTGCATCAAATAAACAGGGCCAATAAGAAATCACAAGAATAATATGAAAATGGCAGCCAGTTAGGCTAAATACATGAAGGTACTCTTGTGTACACAATTTATAAATAAACTGTATTGTTAATCAATAAGGATTTAACTAAACAGTTTAAATGCTAGATACAGATTGCATTGCTTAAAAAAACATTTGTTATCTAACAAATATCAGTCAAACTCAATACAGTGCTTCAAATTATTTGGACCGGCAGCAGCCAATTAGATTAGATAGATTAGATTAAATGAAAACTTTATTAATCCATCGAGTGGGTTCCTCCAGGAAATTCAGTTTCCAGCAGTACAGCACCAACTGAAGTTGCATGTTACAGATACAATAAGGGGAATGAGAGTAAGGATATAAGCATAAACACACCATATATACACATGTACACATATATAAATACAGAATATATATTATGGATAAATAGGATTGCACATTTGAGTGAATATATTGCACAGTGATTATTGCACAGTCGAGTATAAGAAAAAAACAAATATTGCGAATATTGCACAGTGTAAAAAAGAACTACAGCTCAGTTGTTCCCGCCCTCCTTTGTACCCATTTCCCCTCCCTCTCCCCTGCAGTGAGGAGTTAAACAGTCTGATGGCGTGTGGGACAAAGAAGTTTTTAAGTCTGTTGGTTTTTGACTTTGGGAGAAGCAACCTGTCACTAAATAGGCTCCTCTGATTGTTTACGACCGTGTGCAGAGGATGCCCGGCATTGTCCATAATGTCCAGCAGTTTCTTTAATCTCCTGTAGGAGCCATATGAGTTGTTCCTTTTTTTGATTAAGTGGGTTGGATTAAATGCACTCACTGTATTGGTGCATGGGTGTGGGCGTGTCTCATGGGTGTGTTAGGTAATAAATGTGGTTGCACTTACCTGTTCACTGCACCTGATATTGATGAGCAGAAAGTTAGGGTGAGCATGAGGGGAAACCTTCTGTTGACCGCAGCTTGAGTCATTTTGATGCATTTTTGACTATAACTTGACGTATGGTTTATACACTAATTTATGCCATAGGCCAATGTTGTAGTTTGACATAGTAATTGGTGCAATTCTTTGTGAATTGCAGTTATTTTGTTTGTGCAGTCTATGCATTTGTTTAATATTTTGATCACATGTGCTGATTTGTATAGTGGACATTACCATGTGGAATAAAAGGAGCAAATAGTACAGAAGTGCATCTAATGTGTTTATTGTTGCGCGTCATCAGCGTCCTCATGTTTACGATGCCGCGGCCGTTGGTTGGAGGAGCAGCAACAGTCCTTTTCTCTGCCACTGTCACCAGAGTCCTTCTTTGCTGTGCTGCTCCCCGAGCACACCACAGCATAGAAAAGTACTCCTGCAACCACCGACTGGTAAAACATCCTCAGGAGCTTCCTGCAGATGTTGAAAGACCTCAGCCTCCTGAGGAAGTACAGTCAGCTTTCGCCTTTTATACAGATGTTGCATGACCAGTCCAGTTTGTTTTCCACCCACAGCCCAAGGTATGGGTTGACCACCTCCACCTCCTCTTCCTCTATCTGAACTGGCAGTGGACCTGGTCTGGACCTCCCGAAGTCCACAACCAGTTCCTTGGTCTTTGACGTGTTGAGTTACAGGTGGTTTGTGTGACTCCATGTGACAAAGTTCCTCACCAGACTGTACTCCTCTTCCTGATCATCCCAGATACATCCCATGATGGCCGTGTCGTCTGCAAACTTCTGAATGTGGCATAATTCAGAGTTGTAGCAGAAGTCAGGGGTGTACAGGGTGAAGAGAAGAGGGGACAGCACAGTTCCCTGTGGTGCTCCTGTGCTGCTGACCACAGTATCAGACGTGATGTCCTTCAGCCTAACGTACTGTGGTCTGTCAGTGAGGTAGTCGGAGAGCCAAGCTACCAGGCAAGGATTCACCTGCATCCTGTTTAGTTTTTCCTGAAGCTGACAGGGCCGGATTGTATTAAAGGCACTTTAAAAGTCAAGAAACAGGATCCTGACCGTGCCTTTTCCCTTGTCCAGGTGTGAGTGGGCTCTATGCAGGAGGTACAGGATGGCATACTGAAGCACATCCCAGTCTGTGGTGTCATAGCAGTCTCTCAGAGCTTCCTCCTTTTCTGGGTTCCATCTTCCGATGGAGCGTGATGTGACAGGCTGCCTTTGGACAAGGGGTGTGTATTGTGGCTGTAAGTAGACCAGGTTGTGGTCTGACATCCCTAGTGGGGGGAGGGGGGTGGCTCTATATGCATCTCTCACATTAGCATACAGCAAGTCAATTGTCCTGTTGCTCCATGTGGGACAATTCACAGACTGGTGAAAAGCAGCCAAAAAAAAGGTGAAAGACTAGTCTAAAACAGTTAAAAGTTAAGAAACAAGCACGGTGTTGCAGAGCTACTTGGAAAGGCTGCCATCACTCCAGCGCCACATGTGCATTAGAGGCGTCAGCTGCTAGCATCACAAACAGTCAACTAAGAGTTCAAACTCGCCAATTCCGTTCTGTTCGGTGTACGACAACACTATACAGCTCTGGCTCACAGTAATCGGCGTCTAAGTTGCATAAGGGTATAGTGGGTGTTAAAAAAAATGCATTACAAAAGGGAAAAGTAAGTGTTTGCAAAAACGAACCTGCAACAGTGTGTCGCATGGCTTGCCTCTACGCATCTGACGGGAGGAAGTGGGTCAGGCTTAGCTATCATCTACATGCCATCTGATTGGCTGAGCATAGTCATATGATTGAAGTCATGTAACTAAGGTACCTATTTGTGATGTGTTCAATGGCAGGAAAACTGTAGGAAATTACTAAAATCTAGTAAAACAGATTTTACTCTGGGTTACAATGATTATAAATCCATGCCGGAAAGAGCACTCTGAGCACAACCATAGCATGTACAAAAACCTCTTTGAAAAAGTAATGTGGTGGAAAATGATATATGTTGTACTAAAACGCAAGGATTTTAAGTGTGTTATACTTACAGAGTAGCAAACTAAAGTATTACACTTTGGAGAATTTTTTTCACATAAGCATTTGACAGAAAATACACTGCACAGAATTACTGTTTTAACCGGCTATTCTTCAACATAGAATTACTTAGCTGCATTTACTTTCAATCATGGTTTTCATTTAGTTAAAACCATGCAAACTAATTGTGTTACTTGTCACTTGTGACTTCTTGAGTGCTTCCGTAAAGAAAAACGATTGCATTCTTCTAAGAGGCACAATGTGTATAAATCCTCTTTATAATTTAATATGAATCACTGAAATTTCCCCAGACGCTCATTTTAAACAGTAGAGGTAGCATTAGACGGACATCTTCAATGTGATAGACTTTGGTGAAAAAATCTGGAGAAGAGGAAGAGAGTTGAAAAGCTGTGTAGTCTGTACATGTTGCCATTGGTTACATATGAAAAGCCAAAAAGCCAAATGGAATTTTAAATGTGTAGGATTTAAAACATTTAATGAGTTAAAGCTTCACATTTAATGACATACATATAAATAAATACATACATACATGAATAAAAATTGAAAAACTGTACACTGGTCTATATACAGTGGCTTGCAAAAGTATTTGGCCCCCTTGAACTTTTCCACATTTTGTCACATTACAGCCACAAACATGAATCAATTTTATTGGAATTCCACGTGAAAGACCAATACAAAGTGGTGTACACGTGAGAAGTGGAACGAAAATCATACATGATTCCAAACATTTTTTACAAATAAATGACTGAAAAGTGGAGTGTGCGTATATTTCACTACTGAATGTGAAGAAGGTCAGCAGCTTTTTGGTGCTTGCCCACTTCATCATCACGCTGGTAACGGCAAATACTAACTTGTGTCTCTCCTCCTGGCAGATTTGCTGTAGTGCAAAAACTGCAAGAAGTAAAACTAAAGATCAGAATGTAAACAATGTCCAACATCCAAGCTTTTCAGTTTAATACTAATGAGACTGAAATCATTTTGTCTTACGTTTTATAGCAGGATGGTGAAGTTATAAAGTAGAACATTTCTTCATTGAGATAATTTCAGATCTGAGTAGATTTGAGGAAAAATTATGATTCTCTAAATATATTTCTAATATTTCATAGAAATATGAGATGCTTAAGGAGAAGTCTCAATTTGATTCAACATCAAAGTACTCAAACATTGGGTGATATTTAAACAATTTAACAAGATGGCAATAAATGGATATATAAACATGTGTTGGCACTGTATAAACTGCAACAGCCTAATAGCCTATCTGCTGTTTTTAATTCAGATACTCTTAAAAATTGTCAGCCTGGGCTTAAATCCACCCTGAAGAAGAATTTCCAGTGTGTGTTTGAGGGCATCGCTAAAGCAGGAAACCCAACCCTTCTGAATCAGATCTACACAGAGCTCTACATCACAGAGGGAGGGACTGCAGAGGTCAATGATGAACATGAGGTCAGACAGATTGAAACAGCATCCAGGAAACCAGACAGACCAGAAACAACCATCAGACAAGAAGACATCTTTAAAGCCTCACCTGGAAGAGATGAACCAATCAGAACAGTGCTGACAAAGGGAGTGGCTGGCATTGGGAAAACAGTCTTAACACAGAAATACAGCCTGGACTGGGCTGAAGACAAAGCCAACCAGGACATCCAGTTCATATTTCCATTCACTTTCAGAGAGCTGAATGTGCTGAAAGAGGAAAAGTTCAGCTTGGTGGGACTTGTTCATCACTTCTTTACTGAAACCAAAGAAGCAGGAATCTGCAGCTTTGAAGACTTCCAGGTTGTGTTCATCTTTGATGGTCTGGATGAGTGTCGACTTCCTCTGGACTTCCACAAAACTACAATCCTAACTGACCCTAGAAAGTCCACCTCAGTGGATGTGCTGCTGATAAACCTCATCAGGGGGAAACTGCTTCCCTCTGCTCACCTCTGGATAACCACACGACCTGCAGCAGCCAATCAGATCCCTCCTGACTGTGTTGGCATGGTGACAGAGGTCAGAGGGTTCACTGACCCACAGAAGGAGGAGTACTTCAGGAAGAGATCCAGAGATGCGGAGCAGGCCAGCAGGATCATCTCCCACATCAAGACATCACGAAGCCTCCACATCATGTGCCACATCCCAGTCTTCTGCTGGATCACTGCTACAGTTCTGGAGGATGTGCTGGAAACCAGAGAGGGAGGACAGCTGCCCAAGACCCTGACTGAGATGTACATCCACTTCCTGGTGGTTCAGGCCAAAGTGAAGAAGGTCAAGTATGATGGAGGAGCTGAGACAGATCCACACTGGAATAAAAAGAACAGGAAGATGATTAAATCTCTGGGAAAACTGGCTTTTGATCAGCTGCAGAAAGGAAACCTGATCTTCTATGAATCAGACCTGACAGAGTGTGGCATCGATATCAGAGCAGCCTCAGTGTACTCAGGAGTGTTCACACAGATCTTTAAAGAGGAGAGAGGACTGTACCAGGACAAGGTGTTCTGCTTCATCCATCTGAGTGTTCAGGAGTTTCTGGCTGCTCTTCATGTCCATCTGACCTTCATCAACTCTGGAAACAATCTGCTGGAAGAACAACGAGTAAAACCATGGTCTAAATTATTTAAGAAGAAAATTAGTTTAAAATCTCTCCACCAGAGTGCTGTGAACAAGGCCTTACAGAGTCCAAATGGACACCTGGACTTGTTCCTCCGCTTCCTCCTGGGTCTTTCACTGCAGACCAATCAGACTCTCCTACGAGGTCTGCTGACACAGACAGGAAGTAGCTCACAGACCAATCAGGAAACAGTCCAGTACATCAAGGAGAAGCTCAATGAGTATCTGTCTGCAGAGAAAAGCATCAATCTGCTCCACTGTCTGAATGAACTGAATGATCGTTCTCTAGTGGAGGAGATCCAACAGTCCCTGAGATCAGGAAGTCTCTCCACAGATAAACTGTCTCCTGCTCAGTGGTCAGCTCTGACCTTCATCTTACTGTCATCAGAAAAAGATCTGGATGTGTTTGACCTGAAGAAATACTCTGCTTCAGAGGAGGCTCTTCTGAGTCTGCTGCCAGTGGTCAAAGCCTCCAACAAAGCTCTGTAAGTACATTTGTACTCATGTCTTTACTTTTAACATCCAACTGTGTCAGTAATTTTGTTTTATCCGCCTTTATGTCTTTGTATGAATTTGTCTCATGAAGTTTTGGAATTGCTACAATAAAACTGTAATCTCTTTGATGGCTGAAGAACTTGGTGTACTTGAGACACTGAATGCACCGTAAATTATGATCATCAGTGCTGTTGTTGTGTTATCAGTCTTTATTTAAAAGCTCCATGTGTCACGGTACTGGGTATGTGACCCAGTGTTTTCTTTTTTTGTTTATTGTTTGATTATTGTTATTTTCTCAGTGTTTCCAACTTTATTTTTTAAAGAGTCTGGTGTGTCTTTGCCTTTGTGTTTAGGTTCACATCCCCTGTGATGTAATTAGGTTCATGTGTGTCAGCTGTTTCCCCATGTGTTCCTACTTCCCCTGATCACCTCCTGTGTATTTAAGTCCTTTGTTTTCTGTGTTTCATTGTCAGGTCGTCTGTTATAATCACCACAGTTATCATAGTCTGTCATAGTCACTCCACACCATTGGTTTGGATGAATGCCTTCATTTGTCGGTTGCAGTTGCCTGCAACTGAAATTACTGACCTTGCCGACCGTACATACAATACAAAAACATCACATTGGGGAGACAGGTCATGATAGGTAGCAAAAAAGGAAAAACAGTGAAATGTGTAACACAGAAGGGCATTCCAGGAGGAAAATAAAATTCTGCTCATGTATGAGGAGAAAACAAAACTTCCACCACATAAAGAAAGCACACATATCATCACACCATAACACCATGAAACACAGACAAGCAACATAGGGGAGTATCCCAATGTACATATCTGATCACACCTTCGGCTGAGCCGCTGTCCACATCGGAAGGAAATTAAGCATGGGAGGAGGCGTTGGATTCAGGGAAGGGAGGGTGGTGGTGAGGGCGTATCAGTGTACATGTGTGCGTGCGTGTGTGTCAGGATGTGTCTCCTGTGTTCAGCCTGATAAAGGGTCCTTTCGCCTATTAGGCAAATTGTCCGCAGCCTACGCGGATGGCCTTGAGGAATATGGCAGGAGAGTCAGTTCGTTCTTGTTATCGTATCTCAGGGAAGAATTGTTGTTGTTTTCATCTGCGTCAACCTTCAGGCATTGTCAGCCTCGGCCTTTAAACATTCAGCTGGCACCATCAGGGGGTTGAACAGCATTCACTGGTTTCCAATAAGCCAGGGCCAAGCGAGCTCCGATCACCATGAACCCCGTCATCATGTTTCAGAATAGGTACATTTCTTCAATATCCTCGATTGACAGTCCCGCTAGGCACACGACGCGCCACTTCTGCCAGTCATCTATTGTGTATTCAGTATTCAGCAGGGAATGTCCCTCCAGGACACTGGGGCTTTCCCGTACCCAGGCTTCTCATCGAGAAGAGGTTGTCAATTGCATTGAAGGACCAATTGATGAAATCCAAAGTTCTTCTTTAGATTTTAGAGAACAAGAGCAAAAATGAGAGGCTCTCTTAGGGTTAGTCACACGAGACCAGACAAGGACATAAAAGAAGCATACAGGGAAGATAAGGGAGGAAAAGGGTGAAGGATGCATCCGCCTCCTCCGAGAGCCAAAGAAGCTGTTTAGTTGGTGGCGGTAATGCACAATTTGCTATTTGCCAACCACTATAAAACAGTATAAGGAAGAAGAAGTCTATCATAGTTTTTCCACAGTGTTCTCATTTTTTTTTTCAGTTTCTCAGAGTTTCATGTTTGCTGCTGTTTCCAGCCAAAATAAAGGCTCGTTTTTTGTTCAACCTTGCAACTCCTCTCTCCGCATCTGCTTCTGGGTCCTTTTTCAAAATACACCGGCATGCCCCGCCCTGACAGCATGTGCCTAATGTTGTAATACTTTATCTTCACCTGCATGCTTCTAGATACATTTCTACTGCTGGTCTATTTTTAGTCACAAATGTTGGTGAAACACTCTCTTTTACATGCGTGGTACCTCATGCATTAAAGAAACCATTTGCATTTGAATTACTCAGTGAATCATTGCAGCCAATGTTCCCTCTAATTTTTCATGTGTCTGAGCGAACACACAAACTCCCTGAGCAGTCTCTTGGACCACTGTAGGCAACATTAGACGTGTGCGATGTGGTCACACCAGCATCGCATCCATCCAAGTTACATGGATAATTAAAAATAATCAAATTGCAGCATTTACATTTATATTAGACTGCTTTAATTAACTGCTTTAGCCCACTTACAATGAAAATTTAAAAAAATCTTGTTCATGACCTGTGTAGTATGTTACCACTATTGGAAGTAAAAATAACTTGAACTCCAATTCCAAAAACACAACTTTCCTTTTTTATTTTTTTAATAAAGCTCTGACTTGTATTATGAGTCTGTGGTCTGGGAGAGAGTCCTGTAACTCTGTCTGCAAAATACAGTATATAATGACCAATATTGGGCAATTAATTATATAGTTACTTCTTCAAAAAAGTTGCAAACAACAAAAGCTTTTGCAGCTGTTTACCTAAAAATGTATGGAACGCCAGGACTGCCATAATGAAATACACCATTAAATAATTAATTAAATGTGGCAATATCCATCCATCCATCCATCCATCTTCATCCGCTTTATCCGAAGCCAGGTCGCGGGGGCAGCAGCCTAAGCAGAGAAGCCCAGACCTCCCTCTCACCAGCCACCTCCTCCAGCCTATCCGGGGGAACACCAAGGCGTTCCCAGGCCAGCCGAGAGATATAATCTCTCCAGAGTGTCCTGGGTCTGCCCCGGGGCCTCCTCCCGGTGGGACATGCCCGGAACACCTCATCCAGGAGGCGCCCAGGAGGCATCCTTGTCAGATGCATGAACCACCTCAACTGGCTCCTTTCGATGTGGAGGAGCAGCGGCTCT
>CAKLIZ010001035.1:22824-47217 GCA_922035795.1 Oreochromis mossambicus
TATTTGTTGTGTTCTGATTTGTAGCTGGGATAGAGTGTAAAAAACTCTCAGCTGTCAAAATTCCATCCAGTTTAGAAGAAAAACATGGGATTAATAGTGTTACGCCGGGATGCGCGGTGAGGGAAACATTAGACTTTACACTGTCTTAACTGAAGTAATTGCATGCCAATATCATGCACATACAGACAGCAACATCTCAAAATGGCCCCCAATCCATTTCCTGCTCCCTTTAAATACTCTAAAGACCACGCCTTCTCAATTCAGACTGGCCTATAAAAGAGCTGCAATTGAGGCAGGCCACCTTTTTACTGGGAAAAGAAGATGGCCACCACAGAGGTAACCTGCAAAACACTCTGTTACATGAATGCTTCCCAACAATAGTTTGTTTCATCATCCTTCACAACTCATCCACCAGGTGTCAAACTGCAGCAGAACAGTACAAAGCATGTCTTACTGGATGGCTGCAACAGCCAGAGTTTTACCTACATTTGGTATTTCTTGCATCTTCAGCATGAGTGTAATATTTACTGAATAGAGTCATCTTCTGTGATCTTTGCTGCTGTGAATGTCTGTGCTGTCCACTGTTATATTTCAGTACCAGGCTCTAAAATGTACAAATGGATCTGAGAAGATTACATTTCCAATCGTGAATCAGAAATTATGTTTGTACTAGATTTGCAGTTTGTTTTCATGTATTCTCACTCAGAAGGTGGAGCAGGTGGAGCTTACAAGGATTAAGTGCTGATATAGAAGGACAGTTGTTTTTTAATGAAGCTATTTAGTTAATTGTTTTGCATGCTGGCATTTAAAAAAATGTTTCATTTGACTGATTTAAATTAATTTGTTTGTTTGTTTTTCAGACTGAGTGGCTGTAACCTCTCAGAGAGAAGCTGTAATGCTCTGTCCTCAGTTCTCAACTCTCAGTCCTCTTGTCTGAAAGAGCTGGACCTGAGTAACAATAACCTGCAGGATTCAGGAGTGAAGTTTCTGTCTGCTGCACTGCAGAGTCCACATTGTACACTGGAAACTCTCAGGTCAGGATCATTTAAAGTCTGAATCATATTATTCTATAAACAACTAAGCTTTTTAGACTTGGCAAGTGACCTTTTATTTATCTTTGGATGGCTTAGGAGATTCCTCATTACTGTCCAAAGATGTTTTACAGTCACATTAGTTTGTTTCATTGGTAAAACAGAAGTATTGTTCATTTCATGTTTTCTGTGGCATGTTTTGTTTGACAAGCAGGCCATTTGTTCCACAGCAGTCAATATAGCCAACAAGAGACCTGCTCCTCTCAGTTTTTTCTGCTCACAATGTCACTGATTCCCAACTGATCCAGACAACAATGATGTGGGCTCTGATGGTGCTGTTGATAGTGAGGACAGCAAGGTGGTCAGAGATGGATTGGAAGGCCAGAACAATATTCAAAGAGTATCAACCATAAAACCAACTTCTCATTTCTCACTCCCAGAGTAGAAAAGAGTCAGAGTCCCATCAATGGCAGGTGTGTTCAGAATCATAGTGCCAGGTACACAAATAAATCATTCAGATTTTGCTTCAATCCAAATATTTAATTTGAGGAGTTTGTGAGCAATGATCATGTTGAGCTCTTTTCCCACATTGGCTGGTTCAGATATTTATTGTGGCCACTGTTATCTGTATTTTTTGTGTAAAGTTTCAGTCTAAGGCCAGTAATTCTCTTCTTACCAACACTGTGGGGTTCGCAGTGCTGACACATTGGCTCCTCCTGATGTGCTAGATTGACCACATGACCTTGATATAATATCCATGTGGTTTCCTGCATCTACTCACTTCAGTGGGGTGGTCACTTTCCTCGTTTCATGTATGGAATGAAAACCATGTCCAAATTACATGGTATGGTGTCTACTGGGCATTAATTACAATGCATATTCAATAGTATTTAATAATTTCCATATCCATATTTCAGGAAACTTGTGTTTTACATTTCTTTCAATCATTATGTTTACATGTGTAGAGAGATAGTGGTTCATAGTTTGTTTTGTTTTTCATTTGTATTAAATTATCTGTAATTTTAGAGCACATATTTTTAAAGTCTGATTTCTTAAAATTACGTTGGATCCTGTGAGAATGCGTCTTCATGTCTGCAGCACTTCCATCAATCAAAGCTTCAGTTTCCTGCCTGTATTGGTTTTTACAGAGCTGTTTGTTCACATATCAGACTCTCATTTATCTTAGTTTCTTGTTCAGATTCATCAAGAGGTCAGATTTAGCATTGCAAGCTGAAAAAAACACAACAACACAGAACTGGGCAGCTGTTGTTGTGCTCCAAGGGGAGAAGTGTTTAATACGTCCCAGAAGTTGTTACAGAAGCAACATTGGTCAGGAAAACAATATATATATCAAGACATCAATTAAAAAGAACAACATAAAGAATGCTTAATAAATCCAAAATGTAAATATCATAAAATAAGGCGACATTTTCTGTATCTGTCCTTGTAGCAGCAGAACTGAAACCGATAAAGGGCTCTTCTGTCTGCCTGCATTCTGGCCCAGGTTAATCATTTATCATCATAGCCAGTCTCTATGGTGTAGCCCAGTCAGTAAGTGACTGTGGCTAATGACAAATACTTTAAATGTTTTAAAAGCTAAAAATTGTTTATTTCTGGCACTTGAAAGTTTTGTCTACAGTCTAGTATCTCTCCCACTGAGCATCAAACTGTCAGTCTGAACTCCGGTCAACAATTAAAAACAATCAGAGGACTGTGGGACGTAACCTCGAACATCCCGCCCCCACTTGAACATTTCCCCCAAAGAACATTTCAAGGAATATTTGACTGTTGTTATAATTAGGCCTTTAGATTGGTCAAAGATTGGAAAAAGGTGTTGCTGGACTTCAAATATGTCCATTTCTTTCACACTCCACCTTTAAAAGTGAAGCCCTGTCGTTCCTTGAAGGAAAACCAGAACTTTTTCAAGTCTTTTTACTGTTTTTAAGATACATGTACAACTTTATTGTGAAGCATTCAGAGTTTTTTCTCTTGTTGTGTTTGTTTGAAGCTGCTTCCTGTTGGCTTCAGCTGTTTGGAGTTTCCTTTTTCTAAACTGAATAGCAAAGATGGCGCCTGTGTATTTGACATGCCGTCTGTCGCTCTCTTCTATTTGTTTTATTTTATTGTTTTTAGTCAGTTTTGTGCAACATGTCAGCCCTTCATTGTTTTATGATCGCCAGACACTATTGGAAATAGGCTTATCTACCCAAACTTTAGCTCGGTTTGGAAATGACAACGAAGGCTTTCTGCCTCCTGATTTGGAAGTAACACCACCTCACTGGCGTTCCTTACCATTGCCACTGGATGTGCGGAAGCGACGCAGGAGACGGGGTAACCGTGGAGGTCGCCTTGTCAAACTGAGACTCAGGATTTCTATTTTTCCTCATGAGCTTTGCTCAATTTGTCGATCCTGCCCGCGACTCTTGGTGCCGTTGCGTGCTTTGGACCCGGTGGACTCCTGCTTGGTTCCTGTTGTGGGATCTCTCTAGAAGGGTTCTGCAAAACCCTCTCCTCTCCGACATCTGCGTTGGCGTGGAGTGGACCGAACAAACCTTCGACCTGTGGATCTGGTTGTTACCGCCTCGGAAGCTCCCGAGCCAGTTCCTCTCAGGTTGGGTTTAATTAACGCCAGATCGGTGGCAAATAACACATATATTTTGAAGGAATTTTTCTCTTCCCGTGCGCTGGATTTTCTCTGCTTGACTGAAACTTGGATTCCACCCGGTGAGTTAAGTGCCTTTTCTGAATTACTGCCGGCTGGCTGTGCCTTCTTTAGTGTTCCGAGAGTTTCTGGTCGCGGAGGAGGGCTAGCTGTTGTTTTTAAGGCACATCTTGACTTTAAGCAGCTATCCCCATCGACACACCACACCAGTTTTGAACTCTGTTTGTGCGAACTGGGCCACTCGTCTTCGCTGTTGAGTGTGATTGTTTATCGGCCCCCAAAATATAATAAGGAGTTTTTATCCGAGTTCTCAAAGTTTCTTGCTGACTGTGCATCACGGTATGACCAGATCCTTTTACTTTGTGATTTTAATATACACGTCTGCTGCCCGGGGAAGCCCCTGGCTAAGGACTTTCTGGATTTAGTGAACTCTTTTAACTTTGTTCAGTCTGTTAAAGGTGCCACTCAAGAACGTGGTCACACACTGGACTTGGTTTTATCACATGGTTTATCTGTCCATAACGTACTCGTCGAGGATGCGGTGTTCTCTGACCATATGCCTATTTTATGTGACATTGTTCTTTTTGATCCTGTTGTTAAGCGTGTTGTACCTGCTCGATGTTATCGTGCTTTTGGCTCAGATACCGCCGAGCGGTTTTCCATATTGTTTGACCAATTTATTTCTTATCCTCCTGAGTTGTCCACCTCAGATGGATTAGTTTCGTATTTGGATTCTGCTTGTAAATCTGTCCTTGACGTTGTCGCTCCTTTTAGATTCAGACAGTGCAAGCCAAAGGCTAGTCCTTGGCTAACTGATTTTACCAGAGCCGCTAGAAAAGAATGTAGAAGATGTGAAAGACGGTGGAAAAAAGATAGGCTGTGTGTCTCTATGGAAGCTCTTAAGACTAGCTGGAAAGTCTATCAGAGAGCAGTAAAGGCTGCCAAGTACTCCTATTTTTCTCAACTTATTGCTGCCAGCGCGCATAATCCTCGTGTTCTATACAACACTATAAATTCTGTAATTAATCCGGAAGGCTATATTCCTTTGCACTCTTCTACGGTTATGTGCAATAAGTTTCTTAATTATTTTGTGGACAAAGTTGCTACTTTGAGACCTCCGACTCTACCTATTGCTGACCCAGCCATGCATGGTTCTTGCTCAAGTCTGTTCTCTGCTTTTCTACCAATTGTTTTATCTGATTTAGAGAAACTTGTGTTGAATGCTAAACCGTGTGGCTCTCCAAATGACGTTGTTCCTCCCCGTTTTCTTAAAAAGGTATTTCCTATCATTGGACCACACATTCTGAACATTATTAATACTAGTCTTTTGTCTGGTCAAGTACCTAGGGAATTTAAGCATGCAGTCATACATCCTTTACTTAAGAAACCGGGCTCAGACAGTTCAGTCATATCAAATTTTAGACCCATCTCTAAGCTTCCCTTTCTTAGTAAGATACTGGAAAGGATTGTTTATACTCAGTTGATGGACTACTTGAATGACTCTGAATTGTCAGAAATCTTTCAGTCCGGCTATAACCACAGTACGGAGACAGCCCTCGTAAAAGTTATGAATGACATCCTGATAGCGACAGACCATGGTAAATATGCAGTGCTGGTCTTGTTGGACATGACTGCTGCATTTGACACAGTGGATCACGATTTGTTGATCTCCCGCTTACAGCACTGTCTGGGAATTTCTGGTTCGGCACTTTTGTGGTTAAAGTCCTATCTCTTAAATAGGACCTTTTGTGTTAAGTTGGGGTCGGCTTCATCCTCTGTGGTCCCTCTGCTTTGGGGTGTGCCACAGGGATCTATTCTTGGGCCGTTATTGTTTTCACTGTACCTTTTGCCTCTTGGCACGATTTTCCGGAAACATAAAGTGCCATTCCATCTATACGCAGATGACTGCCAGCTCTACTTACCTTTTAGTCTTTCTGATAGTCTCCCAACTCGACCTCTGCTTGACTGCCTTACTGATGTCAAAGCATGGATGGCAAAAAACTTTTTAAATTTTAATGATCGGAAGACAGAAGCAATTTTATTTGGCCCAAATCTTTCTTCTCATACTACGGATGTTGATCTTGCAGCTTTGACTTCCCAACTAAAGAATTCGATCACAAATCTTGGAGTTAAAATTGATTCTGCATTTACCTTTGATGACCATGTAAACGGGGTGGTAAAATCAGCATTCTATCACCTCAGACGTTTATCAAAGGTTAAGCCCTTTCTTTCCAAGCGTGACTTGGAAAGTGTTATTCATGCCTTTATTACCTCACGTTTAGATTATTTTAATTCTCTTTTAATAGGGGTTGGGCAGGGCACTTTGTCACGCTTACAATTAGTGCAAAATGCTGTGGCACGATTTTTAACTGGCAGAAGAAAATTTGATCATATCACTCCGATATTGGCCTCTGTACAGCCAGCTCCCGATCTGATAATGTGTAGCTTGCTCATGAGCTCAGAAGAGACAGCAACGCAACCTCACCCAGTGGTTGTGTGCTTTGCCCACAGTGGCAAAGACTTGCACTTTCATATTCAATTCAGCTTCTCCATCATGTAGTTTTCAGCTGTTTCATACAGGGTTCAGCATATTAGTTGTTGTCATAGGTGTGCTCTATATCTCAACAATGGCTCATAATAAGACGAGTCTTTCAAACAGGTCAAGTGCCTCTATGCACTTCCTTAGTTAAAATATTTGCCTATTTTACTTCATCTTATATGTCATTGTACTGAATTTGAGCAACCCTAAGCTTAATGCAGATTACTTTTAACAATTGGTTAAATTAATGGTCTGGAGCACAGGCTGTTGTTGATCAGGGCAATCTAAAGAATCATCTAAACATTTTGTGTCAGCAAGGGGTGGGGAAAGCCATTCACCAGAGCATAGCTTAACTGCTGCTGATGTGGGCTGGCCTTCTCCACACGCTCTTCGAGGCTGCTGTTTTCCTGAAACCTTCTAACATTTGAATCTCTTCCATTTATAAGCCTGCTCAGGTCCGCGTGAAACCCGCGCGATCATGCTCGCGTGAACCCGCGCAGCTAAGGAGCCGTCACTCTTTTTTTTAAATACTTTGCGCTCCCAGGAGCGAAGTCCAGCATAAACGTCTGTCATGCTCGGACGGACTCTTGGTTGCTTAGGAACCCATGATAACAACAACAACCGTGTCCCAGACCACGCCTGCTCCGCAGTCATTAACACAAACACAACAACACAAAATAGGCCTACTGTCCACCACAAATGGACTCCGCGGAACTTATGTTAACTTATGTTTAAGCGCGGTTACTTATGTCATGTAACGAGTTTACAAAAAATATTTTATTTCAGGTAATTAAATCATTACATTTGAACGAGTAAAAACAAATAATGAGAATGATTCTTGCAATGCTTTTCCAAAAAAGTTTTATTTGATGTAACGGTTTTCCAAAACAGTTTTTTTATTTTTTTTATTTTGATGTAATGAAAAAAACCCCCAATGCATTTGAACGGGTAAAAACAAAGCTGAAAAGTAAGAAAACAAACAAACAATAAAAAAAACAACAAAGCTAAAAAGTAAGAGAAAACAAAAACAAAACATTGAGAAAATAATAGGGAAGGGAGGAAAAACGATTACTTGGAGAGCCACAATGTGTAATTCTCGTCGAGCACTTAATGAATTACAGTCCTGGTCACCTCAGTGACACTGGCGTCAATTTCTTGCAGCATGGCCTCTATGTCGTGGGCGTCTCTGAGTTCAAACAGATATGCCTGGGCAACGCCTCTGACTTGAGCCGCTGGTGGTGAAAAACCCTCTAACCGCAAAATTTGCAATAATGTGTTGGTGAAATGCCCATTCCATAATCTTTTGCAGAGTTCATCATAGTACCTGAAAAAGTAATATTTTTCCAGCGGGAAAAGACAAGAATGTCGTCTCTGCGAGGGGTGGGAGACCTCACATCCTTGACAGACTTCTTGCCGGTGTTTCTGGATTAGCGAGTTAATAAGTTAATTTTGTAAGTTCAAAAACAGCGGTGGGGAGCAGACTCGCCGCCTCGTCGTTGTCCACGGCCGAAGTTTGTCCCGAAGTTTGTCTGGGGATCGATGTCTTCGGGCTCTCGGAATAGGGCCCGGCATACAGGGTCGCCCAAAGCCCAGAGTGAGGCACCGGAGACTGAAGTGTTGCCGGGGGTCTGGTCTGGGGATTGCCAACCGAGAGCGGCGAGTTGCGGATGGCTGGGCGAGTTCCAGCCTTGAGGGGATGAGGGCGGCGGCGGAGTATTTGGAAGCATAGCGGCCGGAGACACTGAGGCCAGATGCGGGCTCTGAGGTGGGGTAGCCAGAGCCATCGCTGGACTTGGTGGTGGAGTAGAATCAGCTGGAGATGCAGTAGAGGGGGCTCCGAAGCTATGGTGAGTCATGATTGTTTAGATGATGTGGAGAAGAAACGGACATTGTGGTTTTTAAAAGGACTGGGAGAGGAGGAGGCGGGGGTAAGGGGGCCAGATGAGGGGGCGGTGCTATGTAGAATGTGGCGACGTTTTTCCAACTAGGACCAGTTCAATTGTAGTTTTACTCAGCTTAAAAAGCTCTAATATTTTCACACTCTTTTTGCTCACCATCTTCAACCAGTCCTGAGTGGGAATTCAAAGCATGGTATTGAAAACACCAGACTGGGTGTTTGAAAGGTCCAACACAAACTCATCCGTGCGAGCGTCATCGGTTGTTTGCCGACTGGCTCTACAAAACAACTGAGAAAATGGCGTGCTCTTCGTCTTCCACTGCGTATATGTGACTGTTTTTCTCACCATGTTTAAAGGTCGGTGCTGATGGTGTTGCTGGCTGAATGGTGGAAATGCGTGGGCCTCTTTGAAAACCGGATGCATCAGCGTCTGCTGGTCCCCGGTTCGTGGTTGCCGCGAACTGGTTTGCCGCAGGCTCTTCTGAACTTCATGGGTGGCGATGAGGGTCAAAACAGCCCAGTCAGAGGAAGTAAAGGCGATCCGTGGTGTAAGCGGGCCAAAACTTTCACCTGCTTTTAGCTGGTAGAAATAGATTTCGCTCTCTCTAAGGCAGAAGGCATAGCTCAAAACCGGCCGGAGCTAAGCCTGAATCTCTCCTCCATTGGATTAGTAGGGGCTGGCTGAATCCTACAAAGATGCAATCGTGTGAGTTCTGTTGGCGTGGCGGAGGCTCTGTAGCTAGTTACTGGGGTCTGAGAGACCACAGTGAGGTTGGCAGGTCTGGCGTCCATGTTGTTCTAAGAAAAAGAGAGAAAAGTCTTTTTTTTTTCTGGGAGAAAAAATAGTTAAATTTAAGCTGAAAATGTTAGACTATTTATCCTGAATGAGAGCAAGACAGTGCACCTATCGCAGATCATAAAAATCGGACCTGTATCCGATTGGCAAACCGGGATGCGAGGGTAGCCGCCCCTTTGCCACCCCTTTGTTATGTGATTGTGAAGTTAGGCACGCCTTGGAGGCGGAGTTGGTCTACGGCGCAAATTTCGAACGAAGAGCCAGAATCATTAAGGAGCAGATACAGCGAGAGTAACAATGGGAAAAAATTGTGCGCTGGCTGCGACTCGGTGCGAGTATGAGCGATGGAGAACTTAGGCTGTGTGCTGAATTTGAGACGGAGCTAGTAAGAGGGCTGGTTTGAAGAAAAAAGACTGAGGATTTTTTCAGGAGTTTTTACCCTATTATCGAATATAGGTTTTGGGAACAGAGGGTTCCTTAACAAGTTATTCTAGGGGTTTTTTGTTGCGTGTATTTGGATAAAAATACGGAGGTTTTTTTTCAGGAGGTTTCCTGCTTGTTTGCCTAAGGGTTGGGTGGGAGCCGCGGGGCGCTGAATTTGAGAAAAAAGACTAAGGATTTTTTCGCGAGTTTTTGCCCTGTTATCGAATATAAGTTTTGGTAATAGAGGGGTCCCTATCAAGTAATTCTAGGGGGGATTTGTTGTGTGTTTCTGGAGAAAGATGGAGGGTTTTTTTCAGGAGGGCTCCCTGCTTGTTTGCCTAGGGGTTTTTGCGGGTAGCCGCGGTGAGCTCATTCTTGGGGGATTGCGAGAGTTTTTTGCGACTCGGACTTTGATTCTAAATCTCCTTGTTCGGATTAAACAAATGCAAATAAATTGAAATAAAGTTTTCCAACGAGGCATGCAACCTGTATGTCTCGCCATACTGAACGTTACAAAAGCACAAGTTTAACTAACTAATTTTTTAATAATGAAATAATTTATTTTTTGGGGGGGAAATTAATGAGCTATGAACTAGCCAATATTGATGAATATCATAATTTTATTAATATCATAATTTTATTAATATCATAATTTTATTACTTCCTTTATTACTTCCTGAGCTCATGAATAATCTATTGGGGTCACAAATCACTCAGTTTGACATAAGGGGCCTAATATCCCTCCTCTTTAGATGGGTCAAAGATTGGAAAAAGGTGTTGGACTTCAAATATGTCTGTTTCTTTCACACTTCACCTTTGAAAGTGAAGCCATGCGGTTCCTGGATGGAAAAACATGACTTTTTCAAGTCTTTATGATACATGTACGACTTTAATGTGAACCATTCAGAGTTTTTTCTCTTGTTGTGTTTGTTTGAAGCTGCTTCCTGTTGGCTTCAGCTGTTTGGAGTTTCCTTTTTCTAAACTTCTACATTCTGAACCTTCTTCAGCTCTGAACAGATTATGAAACACTGAACGATTTTAAGCACACACTGCTGGAGTTATATTTTATGATTGTCATTTATGCTTAGAAATATTTAATCTATTGTATAATGATAGAATGTCTGATCCATAGTAGTCTCTAAAGACTCTGTGTGCGTTCCAGAGTGTTTTGGCATACCACACATGTCCTAAGGTCATGAGAGAGGTCGTACCTTCTCTTTCTGATATATAGTATGGGAGGACACCTACTCTGTATCTGTTTAAGTATAAGAGCCTTTTGTTTAGGGGAACTGCTGGACTCCCTGGCGCCAGCAGATCTCGGGAGTCATTCACAGGGTCACATCTTTACCCACATTTATACACACATACACACACCCACATGCGCACACACTAGTGATGGGATTTCCGGCTCTTTTTAGAGAACCGGCTCTTTCAGTTCGGCTCACCAAAAAGAGCCAGCTCTTTCGGCTCCGAACCGGCTCTTCAGGTTGTTTTGTTGCTTTAATTAATTTATTATTAACAATAATATAAAATTATGCACAAAAGGAATTATTAATGTAAAAAAAAGTGGTTTTATTTATATATAAATATATGCGGTGGACCCTAGAGACAAAACACCTACAAACTCCGAAGCACATTTCTAGCATAAACTGAACTTCCAAAATAGAGCTACCTAGATCACTTAAATTACACAATTGAAGATGCCAAATTTGCTAATCATTATTACAGGTTTCTGTACATCTTGCTTTATATGTACCTTAAAAATGATCTATTAGTAGTAATAATTTGAGTATTATGAGCTGGAACGTCAAGGGCCTCAATAATTCTATTAAGAAAAACAAAATATTGTCCTTTATAAAATCTAAGAAGTGTGACATTGCATTTGTTCAAGAGACCCACCTGTTGCCTCAAGACTCTCAGAACCTATGCGTGGGTTGGGTGGGATATGTAGGGGCAGCTAGTGGTACTAGTAAAAGTAGTGGAGTGGCCACTTTGATTGGTAAAGACTTACAGTTTAAATGTATCCAAAAGAGTAAGGATGATGCTGGGAGAATGATGTTAATGTTGTGTGAAATTCAAGGGAGGGGGGGGGGGGGGGGGGGGGTGGGGGTGGTGGGGGGGGAGGGGGGGGGGGGGGGGGGGGGTTTAATGAGGTTATGGACCCGGTACTGGATTGGAGTTCCAGATCAATCTATGCTTCTAGGGCTCATAGGGCCCTAAAAGGGCTGACTGAGGCGTGTGGCCTCACAGATGTGTGGAGGTTACAAAACCCCTCTGGAAGGGACTATACCTTTTTCTCCCCCCCTCACCACTCCTTTTCAAGGACAGATTTTTTTTTGGTATCCCAATCACTAATGGCTGCTGTGGTATCGAGTAATATTGGAGCCATAATCTTCTCGGATCATAGCCCTGTCTATCTCCTCATGTTACTATCTAATGCTACAGCTAGGACGCCTAGATGGAGACTTAATTTCACTCTTCTATTAGATGCAACATTCAAAGAGTCTCTTCGATCACAAATCAACCTGTATATAGAGACGAATGTCCCTACCGCACCTTCAGCAGGAGTAGCATGGGAAGCACTAAAAGCTTTCCTGAGAGGTTATAAAATACAGTACGCCTCTTTTAAAAAGAGGGAAAATATAACTAAACTTCAAAATCTAGAACGTCAGATTAAAGTTGCTGATTTAAAATTTAAAAATGATTGTTCTTCATTAAATCTGAATGAATTGACCAAGTTAAAATATGAATTTAATGCAATACTGTCACAAAAAGCTGAATTTTCTCTATTTTGTGCCAGACAAAAACACTTCGAGGAAGGGGATAAGGCCGGAAGGCTATATATTAAACAGAGAGAGGCTATGGCTATGATCTTAGCTGTTAAAGATAATAATGGACGTCTTTTCTTTAAACCTAAAGAAATTAATATAATATTTAGCAACTTTTATAAAGATCTTTATAGCTCGGAATCAAACATTTCAGAGAGTGATATAAAGAAATTTCTGTTATCTTTAAATCTTCCTAGGCTGACAGTGGATCAACTTAAATATTTGGACGCTCCCATTACCATTGAAGAGATAGTGGGAGTTATTAAACACTTGCCCTCTGATAAAGCACCAGGCCTGGATGGTTATACGGCTGAATTTTATAAATCCTTTCCAGAAGATCTAGCGCCACTGCTTTTAAACACTTATAACGAATCTTTTCAAGAGGGTAGGCTCACACCTTCACTATCTGAAGCCATCATTACACTTATCCTAAATAAGGATAAGGACCCCACTGACTGTAAAAGCTACAGACCGATAAGCCTGACCTCCTATGATAGTAAGATTTTATCTAAAATTCTGGCTAATCGATTAAACCGGGTAATAACCTCTCTTGTACATGTAGATCAAGTTGGTTTCATAAGCTCACGCTCTTCAGTTGACAATATTAGGAGGTTAATTGACATTATGTGGGCGGTTCAGGACAGTCATTCTCCCATAGCTGCGATTTCGCTGGATGTCGAAAAGGCATTCGACAGAGTCGAGTGGAGATATCTATTCACCACTTTGGAGTGTTTCGGTTTTACCAAAAGCTTTATTAATTGGATTCAGCTTATATATGTACACCCCAAGGCACACTGTAAAATCTAATTAGTTCCCAGAACTCAAAAAAATTATGGAAACTCGTTGCCTCAAAAAAATTGAGTAAAGCTTAGCTAAAAATGACTAAGTTAGGACAACTTATTTACTTTGAGTACTCTGTACAAGCTCATTTGTTCCCAGAACTCAAAAAAATTGGATCAAGTTTACGTAAGATGACCAAGTTAGGGCAACTTACTCATTTTGAGTACACTGTACAGCCTTGTAAGTTCCCAGAACTCAAAAAAATTATGGAAACTCGTTGCCTCAAAAAAACTAAGTAAATCTTACTTAAGATGACTGTTAGGACAACTTATACATTGCAAGTCTGCAGTATTAAGAATAACTTGATATTTCTGACTGTACAATACTAATTGTTTACCTACTGACAAACATTTCAAGTTCAACTAAATGAAAAAACAATTTGTGGTAACCTGAATATGATTAAAAATAATTAACAACAATTTTTGTAATGATGTTAAAATGAGCCCAACTTTTATTTTCAAACACAACAAAGTATAACAGCCAACATACTGGACACTGTTCTGCTGAACAACAAACAATTATATTGCCATCACTGTTATAATCTTACAATGAAACAAAGTCTCAGATGTAATTATTCTGAAAATAAGTTTAGGCCTACCACAAGTTTGTTTTGTACTTACATTACTTATATAATCAAAATAAAATATTTGTTGTTCTGTCACAAGTGCAGTCTCTAATTTAAACAACACATTTGTTTTCCATTCCAACACATGAGCTGGAATGTTGTATTATTTTAAGGATGGCTTGTTTCCAGTCCAGGCATTACTGCCTGAATGACTGTCATGGATCGAGGTGATCCAAATGTAGGTGCAGAAGAAAGTCTTTAACTTCCCTTAAGTACAGTGGCAGTGGATGTGGGTTGGAGATGCAATGAGCTTGAACCTGCAGGCGACCATCTTCACTGACCACACCATCTGTGACGGAGGACTCATCTCTCCTGGTGTCCTGCAAGCAAACAATCATATTTTTTGGAACATGAACTTAATTGCTTTCTTAAAACATTTTTTTCTGCATTTGGTATAAAACAGACTCCAATTTAGACAATCTCAGGCTCCCTCCCCACCGGAGAGGTGACATTCAATGTCCCAAATTGTCAGTCTGGATAGCCCTGACCACCACGCAACACACAATAATGTCATGAAAGCATCATTTTAAAAAGGGCTATGCAAACATGGCTAATAACTTTCATTCTAATGATGTGCAAAATGATTTTGGGCACAAAACGAATTTTGCTGTTAGAAAACTTGCAGACTTCACTATATACAGTGTAGACCCTCTAAACTAAGTTTGGGGGATGTGATATGGGCTCAAAATGTGGTCATAAATATTTTGTACTTGTAAATCAGTTTTGTACTTGTAAATCAGGATTTGTATGTGTAAAAAGAATTTGTGTGTGTGTGTAAAAAAGATTTGTATGTGTAAAAAGAATTTGTGTGTGCGTAAAAAAGATTTGTGTGTGGACTTAGCCAAAAAAAACCTGCAAGTCACAAGTACGAATTTTGACCCTATTTTTCTTCCTTTCATCTGATTGGTCAATGTCATGTCAATCACAAATGTAACAATCCAATCAGAGAACAGATGGGTTTGGCTGTCGGGGGGGCGCTTTTTTTGAACTGCAGGTCCATGAAGGGAATAAATGCCTTTTTACATGCTAACCCAGCGTTTTCCTTCATCACCACGAAGGAAAACAGTCTGTGGTCGTCCGAGTTTGGTAATTTTTGTGTCACAGGTCTACGTGTTTAATACAGGGACTTCCACAGCCTTTTCAACAGCACTGCGGACCGCGGGGGGGGGGCAGTGTTTTGGAAATGACAGTCTTCATTACAAAGCTTTCTTCGTTATGAATTAGCATACATGTTTTTATTGAACATTTGAGGAACTAGCAAAAAAAGCAGAAACTCTTGTAGAGGACATAAAGTCAGAGATAGAAACGACAAGGAGCAGGTGCATCTAGTACAGGTAGAGCTGCTGCAAAAAACCACAGAGCTCAGCAGCCAGCGCAGCAAATTCTGGATCCTTAGCTTTTAGTTAGCATTAGCAGCACATCCTGCGTCCGATGTGAAAGGACTTTTATGCTGCGCACTGTGACTCACAGCAATGCTCCCGGGTCAGCCCTGACTTTGTGTTAAACTAATCCTAAAGTAATAATGGTATTTCTAACCACTGATATACCACAACTTTATCCTTTCAACAGCTGCTGAAAGTTAGCGGACCTAGCTGCTATCGGATATTTATATAGAGATCCTCCAGCTTCAAACTGTATTACCCTTCAAGGACCTGCAGTTCAAAAAAGTGCCCCTCCGACAGCCAAACCCATCTGTTCTCTGATTGGATTGTTACATTTGTGATTGACATGACATTGACCAATCAGATGAAAGGAAGAAAAATAGGGTCAAAATTCGTACTTGTAATCTTTTTTACGCACACACAAATTCTTTTTACACATACAAATCTTTTTTACACACACAAATTCTTTTTACACATACAAATCCTGATTTACAAGTACAAAATATTTATGACCACATTTTGAGCCCATAATGTGATCTTTCAAGAAATGCAGACCAAACTGTTGTTGTTCGTTTACTTACACAGCATGTCTTGTAGAATTAACTAGAGTCACCAGCAACAGCATAGTGCAGTCATATCTCAAGTCTAATACCAGAAGACAGGAAAAGATCAGTAAAGAAACAACTTCCCCAAACCAAAGCACAAACAAAACAATAAGTAAAACAGGCTGATCTAAAGTATGATTAAAGTTCAGCCTGATTAATATAAATGTCACTGACAGTTGCTAATATATTGGAAAACCAAAATACTTACCATTGAGTTGATGTCTTTCTGTCCAACACCAGGAGTGCTGGTCCCGAGCCTCAAAGACAGTAAGAAGCAAGCAGAGGGAGAAAAAACAGAACATTGATTTGATCCTTAATGGCTGTGCAATCATTGTAACATAGAGTTTGCTTATGTTGTTAAATAAAGGCTAGATTTGACATTAATAGATGCCACAGATGTTCAAAAGCTGCCACAAAGCATGAAAAAAAATGGACGTCTCCGAAAACGTCGGAGCATTTTTGCAAATGTGTGATGTCTTGATAAATCGAGCAGATATTTGAACTTTACACAGCTACATTCTCGCCTGAAAATATCTTAAAAGTTTATTTTGTGACCCAGAAAAAGTAATAAGTTTTTCAGCGGCGCTCCTCCGCCATTGCCGCGCTTACAAGTACGCACAGGCTCCGACAACCGCAGCCGACAAATGCGATCCTCCTTTCCCCCAGACTACCCTTTCTGGGTCACAAAATAACCTTTTAAGATATTTTCAGGCGAGAATGTAGCTGTGTAATGCTCAAATATCTACTTAATTTATCAAAATATCACAAATATGCAAAAGTGCTTCCACGTTTTCGGAGAGCTCTGTTATCCACCCCCCACACCTACCCCACCCCTAACGGCTGCACCTCCCGAAGAATTTTGTCTGGGCTCTTATCTCACTTATTCATTTCAAACAATCAACAGAAAATTTCACCACATAGTTTTATGTAAGGTTTTTAAGGCTGTGGTGTTAATTTTTAAGTAACATGAGCCCAGCGGCAGCAGCAACGCTAGGCTAACACTAACTAGCTAGCAAGATTTTAAACCTGGTGCTAAACTAAGAGAAGCCACAAAATCAGTTTGAATAAGAGTAAACATTTACTCACCAAGTCAGTGTATCAGGTAAAGATCCACAGCAATGACAACAATAATATCTTGAGCTGATGCTTCTCCAGGTTTGCTCAACATATTCCATAAAAAATGCGCCATGAACATGCGGACTGATCTGAGAGGGAGGAGGACGGTAGTCACGTGGCATTTTCAAAACACATCTTTCATCCTTCCGCACTGAGAAGCAAAACTTCCAGCTTACTTAGTTTTTCTAAGTTAAGACAACTCAAATAAATGGAGTTTATCAGCGTTTTTGCATAAAAAGTACTGGTAACTTATTTAAATTGAGTTCTAATAACAAATTGATAAAAATTGAGTTCAGCCTATTTAATATTTTTAATTAAACACAATATTACATTTTACAGTGCATCAGTACTTACAAATGGAATAATAGGGCCTTCTTTTGAACTAGGGTAGAGGAACCAGGCAGGGGGATCCCCTCTCCCTACTTCTTTTTGCTCTGGCCCTTGAGCCGCTGGCAGTGGCTATTCATAGGGAGCCCAATTTTCCAGGTGTCAGTATTGGGAGAGACTGTCATAAACTGTTGGTGTACGCCGATGACATTTTGCTTTTTATATCATTCCCAGAAAAGTCTTTAAACTCCTTGCAGGCAATAATAAATACGTTTTCAGCTATTTCTGGTTATAAGGTGAACTGGACCAAATCAGAAGCCCTGCCATTAACTAGTTATTGTCCCAGGTCACTTTTTCAAACCGGTATGTTTTCCTGGCCTCAGAAGGGCATTAAGTATTTAGGCATCACCTTCCCGCCTCATTTGTCAGACCTGATAAAGATAAATTTTGAACCTTTACTCAGCGATATGAAAATTAATATTGATCGTTGGTCTCAGATGTATCTTTCAATGTGGGGAAAGGTCAACGTAATCAAAATGGTATGTACACCTAAGTTCAATTATTTGCTGCAGGCTCTACCAATTCATGTTCCTTTGAAATACATCAAACAATTTGACCAGTTTTGTAAAGCATTTGTATGGAATAATAAAAAACCTAGATCAGAGAGGTATAACAGTTTTTGGGGGGATCTCTACGAAAACAGTACATTTAAATCATTTGAAAAACTTGCAGAAGAATTTGATTTACCTAGGCAGGAATTTTGGAAATACCTGCAACTAAGACACTTGATGGCCAATACATTTAGTTCATTCGCAAAGTTCCCTTTAAGCTGTGACTTTATGGAGGAAATAAAAAAAAAAAACCTTTGGGAGTGGACAAGAGGCATCAGCTTATTACAAAATGCTTTTATTAGCTTCTGATCCTAACACACTGTCCCTCAAAAGAACGTGGGAAATGGACTTAAGTCTCAGCTTTACAGTGGAGGAATGGAATGGCATTCTCAGGAATTTGAAAAAAATGTCACGCGAATTGCGTTCAAGATTGGTCCAATTTAAGATTTTAAAGTAGTTAAGGTTGGACTAAATAGGATAGCTGTATTTTTTTTTTTGATGGGAATATGCATTGATTATCAAATTGTTGTGTTGTTGTTATTGGGAATGTCCATCCTGTTATCTTCTGCTTTTTTGCATTTTTATTTTTTATTTTTTGTTAGTTTGTTTTTTTATATTAAAATCTAATAAAGTTTGAGTCATAAAAAAATTACACAATTGAAAGCATATGTGTATTGTTTGTGTATTTAAACACAAGCACTCATATATATTCAAATAATTTAAAAAAAAATGTTCATTTACCTGTTACTACCACACACCAAATCCGGTCGTTGCTGGCTTGTGTAGCCACTAGGTAAAAAAAGCTCAACACTGCGCCGAGCATCCTGGAGCACTTCTGTTGTCTTTTGTACGTGTTTTGGAGTTTTTACGTGTTTTGGAGTTTTTACGTGTTTTGAAGTTTGTACGTATTTTGTCTCTAGGGGCCACCGTAAATATACTTTTATTTATTCACTCCACATAAAATGTAATAAATAAATCATATAATACAAAAACCAGCTATTCACATTTCAACTTTTAACTATTTAAATTTTCAGCTTTTTCCTTTTACAAATTTAAGCACTGCAAACCACAACACAATTAAATATAAATTAAAATATGAAAAGAAGATGCATATTCTCTGTCATATGGGCCTGCATGAATAAACTTTCTGACTCCTTTATCATCTGCAACTGAAAATAGTTGTGGATGATTACTATACCTTTCTAATGTGACGTTGCTGTCCCTGGCTCTCTTTCTCTCTCTCCCTCCCGCTCTGTTCCTGAGCTACTGAGTGTAACTACCGCCCCTCCCCCCTCTGCCCAGCGCAAAGCACAAGGCTCGCATGCGGAGTGAAGCAGAAACAAGGGCGAGAGAGAGGGTGAGAGAAAGGGGAAAAAAAAACAAACCCACGGCCTGCGATAAGGATCCGGCTCGCGTCGTTCACGTCAAAGATACGGCTCTAAGAGCCATTTCGTTTGCGAACGACACATCACTAGCATACACACATGCATACCTACACTACACACAGGCTGGTACTCTTTGTTCACATATATGCCTGTTTTAGATGTCACATGTTAATGAACCTATGCATATTCATGTAAGCACAATAAAGAGCAGTGCTACGGGGGAGCGGACTGAGAGTGACTGTGGTTCAAGCGGCAGGAACAGCATTTGTCTCGGTCATCTTCCTCATGCAGGAGATCACATAAAGAGCTCTGGTGTCTGATGTGTGCTTTTGCCATTGTAATGGATTGTCTCAGCTGTTCCAGCAATAGGTTTGTGCTTAGATAGACCTATCACACACTTTGTCTAATAAACTCACATCTTTCATTATTTATACAGATTAAAGCGCTGTGGTTTGTCAGAGATCAGCTGTGATTATCTGGCAGCAGCGCTGAAATCCAACCCTTCATATCCCAGAGCACTGGACCTGAGTGTAGATTACAACAACCTGCAGGATTCAGGACTGAAGCAGCTGTGTGTTCTTCTGGAGAATCCACGATGTCGATTTGAAACTCTGAGGTCAGTCACCATGTTTTAGTTGTGTAGATAATGCAGAGTTCTGAGCTGTACTGTTTATAAGGTTGGAAACCTGCAGTCAGCTGAGACTGAAGAAGTCACTTGGATGAGTGACAAAACGTTTCTCCCACTGAAAATGTCCAGATGAACAGAATCAACCTTTTGGGATTTACTTACCTGGATGATTAAGCACGCATCAAGACGTTATTATATTAATATTTTTAAAATGATTGCAGCACACACGAAAATTTTTGAAGCACAAACCAGCACAAATGTAGCACAAATGTTTAACATCAATTTTGTTTGATTTGGGTAATGTGGGGGGCTGGTTGACCTTTTGACCTACATTTTTATTAATATCTTTAAAACAGAAGCAGCACAAACAACAATTTTAGCAGCACAAACCAGCACAAACGTAGCACAGTTGATTGACACCCATTTTGTTTGATTTAATTAATGTGGGGGGGCTGGTTAACCTCTGATGACCTCTAGAAGTTTTTATTAATATCGTTAAAATGATAGCAGCACAAACGAAAATTTTTGCAGCACAAACGTTTGACATCAATTTTGTTTGATTTGAAGAAGGTGGGGGTGGGGTGGGGTGGGGGGCAACTTCACTCACATTGCTGCCAGTGGTCAAAGCCTCCAGCAAAGCTCTGTAAGCAAATATGCGATCATACCTTTACTTTTTAAATGTTTATTCTAGTTAACACAGATCAGGTGGGAACAACTAAAATAAAATCTCAAAACTAAACAAAAGAAGTAATGACTGCTAATGTCTGAAAAATATATAAAACTCTTTAGTGATTATCAGTACTCACTTTGTTCAATACTGAAAACATTGCACCCGAAATTGTCCACATTTCTGAAATATTTCTGCGTGTAACTGTTACTAAAGTGCCATCTAGACCTGGCCTGTGGTTGTTTTCTAAGTGATAATCATCATTTCTACTAAAACAAATATAAAATAAAGAAATTTGACACATTTTGTTGATAGCAATAGCACACCGAATAGTTCAGCGTTCTTTTACTGCTGTTTTCTCTTCACTTCTTCTCCTCTGATTCTCTCCACAGGTTGCATCAGTGCTCAGTATCCTGACAAAAACAAGATTAAATATTGCTAAATATAATAGTATCTCATTAAACGTCAACATAATTGTTTTCTTTTTTTAATTGTTTATCTGTTATTTTCAGACTGAGACACTGTGACCTGTCAGAGAGAAGCTGTGAAGCTCTGTCCTCAGGTCTCAGCTCTCAGACCTCTAATCTAAGACACCTGGACCTGAGTAACATTAACCTGAAGGATTCAGGTGTGAAGCTTCTGTCTGAAGGACTAAAGAGTCCACACTGTACACTGGAAACTCTCAGGTGAGATCAAGCATTGTTTTTTCAACAACTGACAGAATTAGCAGATTAATAATAAGGCAGTCCTCTATTAAGATGAGATGTGCAGGTCTTCTGAAGTGCAACATACTCTTATGTTGAAAAGTTCTAAAACAGGAAGTAGTTCCTGTCTGGGTGACGAGTGTAATTTTTGAGTGAGAGAGACCGAGCCTGCATGCTGGTAGCACCTTAGCCACAGCTCGGGTGTGGAGAAGTTGAAAAAGAAGGTTTACTAGTTTGTAAGGAGAAAAAACTGAGAGGACTGAGTTAACACAGAGCAGCCATGAAAGCTGGTCACATAGTTTAGACAGTTTAGCATCCAATGTTCCAGTGAGTTAGCTCCCAGCTAACTAGCAGACCAGCTAACTAGTGAACGAAGCTAACTCCAGCCACAAGCTGCGACTGCGTCTTTCTAACAAGAGCGTCAGACACCCAGACTGGTTTTATTTGTGGATGATGATGTATTCTCACACTGATCCTTCATGGTGATGCTACCATCCACCCACTGCTCCTGGATTCCTCATCATCATCTCCATCAGCCCTCACAATACTCCGCCTTCATCAGCTTCATGTTGAGGAGCCTGGATGGACAGTAATTCTTTCCATGGGTTATGGTGGGACATTGAGAGCTGAAGTCAAGTAGAAGTGAGAAATGAAAGACTGATTCATTTCTATTTAGTCTTGTGATGTGCAGCTTTGTTCAGAGCATTAAGGCCCAGCAAAGATTACTGAGGTCACAGAGTCACTGATGAAACCTGTGTGCTTATAGAAACTGAAACCAGATGAACCAGAATAGAAGGACATTAAAATGAAGTGTCAGCTGCACAAAGGCAAAGCTGTTCAGTTGTTGGTGTGAGTTATTTAAATGGAGGATGGAGTCAGACTTTAATCTGCTGGACTCAGTCACTATATCCTGTTCTCCTCATAGAACCTGGACACACAGACTCACCTGTGACACAGTGACACAAAGTGTGGGCTACACAGAAAGTGGATCAGTCACACTTGTGCAATCATTTGTTGTGCTGGGCAACCATGAACACTTTGAATCACCATTAATGGCTTTGTTACAGCAACATTCAATCATGAGTTCAAAAGTAGTGTATTGTGTCCTTATGTTAATAGTACTGCAGTATGAGAAGTGCAACATTCAGTGTGCAGAAACAAATCAGGTGCTTTCTAACAGCAGTATTCCCTTTAACACAGTAGCAGTTCAGATATTTCTGTCAGTCTGAGCTGAAACATGAATCTAATCAAATCAAATATCAAAAAGTTCTTTGTCTCTGCCAGGACGTCAACATCTGATCTAGTTTTTTACAAAGTTCCCCTCAGAGTCCAGAGCCACCATCACAACATTATAACAGGCACCTTTGACCAACAGCAAGTGAACATTTATAAATGTGTGTTCTCAGAACAGGAACCAGCAGAACTATTTTTCTGTTATCAGGCAGCAGCACAAACGCTCATCAGCTCATTTACTGTGCAGGACTTTGAGTGTGTGAAGTGTGTGTTTGTGCTGGATTTCCTTTGGAGAATCTCAGTCAGAAACAAGACAAAGAAAAACACTTTCAGTCGTCCAGGTTGAGTCGACAACATGAACTGCATTTATCTTCCTCTGACTTGACATTTTCTTCCTCCTCTACACCGAGTCAGCTGTTAAGACTCACAAGCTCACTGACATTTTCTGATGATAAAGAAACTCTCTTCTTCTGTACAATATGAGCAGCAACAGCTGAAAAAGTTGAAAACTTGCAACAAGTTATATGGCGGTGAAGAAACTGAAAATTCTGCTGAAAACAGGTGAAGAAGCAGAAAATGTTTGCTGAAAAGTGGTGAAAAGCCAAAAACTTCTACTGAAAGGGGTAAAGACAGAGAAATTTTTGCTGAAAAAAAAAACATTGCCCTAAGCAGGATTCGAACCTGGCCCTCCTGGTCCTAAGGCAGCAACTTATCTCACTGAGCCAAAGTCATTCTGACAAAGAAGAGGTGGAGAGACTGACAATTCTGCTGAAATGAGCAGAAGCTGCTGAGAATTGTGCTGATAAGAGGTGAAAAGGCTGAAAATTTTGCAGAAAAGAGGTGAATCAGCAGAATTTCGGCTGAAAAGAGGTAAAGAAGCAGAAAGTTGCGCTGAAAAGAGATGAATCAGCAGAATTTCTGCTCAAAAGAGTTTTTTCTGAAAACAGCTGAGATTTGTGCTGATAATAGGGGAAAAGGCTGAAAATTTTGCAGAAGAGGTGAATAAGCAGAATTTGGGCTGAAAAGGGGGTGAAAATTCTGCTGAAAAGAGTTCAATCAGCAGAATTTCTGCTGAAAAGAGTTCTGCAGAACTCTTTTCAGAATTCTGCTGAAAAGAGGTTTTTGCTGAAAACAGCTGAAAAAGCTGGGATTTGTGCTGAAAAGTGGTGAAAAAACTGAAAATTCTGCTGAAAAGGGGTGAAAAAGCTTAAATTTGTGTTGAAAAGTCTTAAAAAAGTTTAACTGTTAACTGAAAGAAATGTTACCATAAGCGGGATTTGAACCCGGGCCTCCCAGTCTGAGAACGGATGCTCATCTCACTGAGCTAAAACACAGGTCAACCCGGCAAGGAAAATCAGTGAGGCCACTGATAATATGGCAGAAATGGGCAAAAAATATTGCAAAAAAAATTCAATATCTCAAAAAGTAAAGAAGTTATGAGCACCAAAAGTCATAGCCGGCATTAGCAGAAAGAGCAGAGTTTTTTAAAGTTTGAATGGCGAAAATCGGATAAGAACTGAGGGAGTAGTTAAGTGCCAAAAAGTGTACGGAAGCAACTAGAACTAGAAAAATTTGCATTTCCTGCGAAAATGCTGTGTGGATGCCTTAACGCTGAAGCTGTCTGCTGAAAAGCTGAAAAAGATGAAAAGTTGCAAAAAGTTGAGCAGGATTCGACCCTGGCCCTCCTGGTCTCAAGGCAGCTACTCATCCCACTGAGCTAAACTCATTCTCTCAAAAAAGAGGAGGAGAGACCGACAATTCTGCTAAAATGAGCAGAAGCTGCTGAGAATTGTGCTGAGAAGAGGTGAAAAGGCTGAAAATTTTGCAGAAAAGAGGTAAATCAGCAGAATTTCTGCAGAAAAGAGGCAGAACAAAAGAGAAAACTGAAAACAGGTTTTGCCATGACCGGGATTTGAACCTGGCCATTCTCGTCTCAAGGCAGCTGCTCATCTCACTGAACCAAACTCTTTCTCTCAAAAACAAGAGATGGAGAAACTGACAATTTTGCTAAATGAGCAGAAGCTGCTGAGAATTGTGCTGAGAAGAAGTGAAAAGGCTGAAAATTTTGCAGAAAAGAGGTGAATCAGCAGAATT
>CAKLIZ010001036.1:32078-54356 GCA_922035795.1 Oreochromis mossambicus
TTTGATTACAGATATAAGGTAACATATGATAACAGAATAATCTCACATTTCCAATCCCGCACTGACAAGTTTCATACTAGCAACTCACCATAGGTGGTTGATAACTGGTTCCTAGGCCTGAGTGTCCAGGAAGGAAAATGATGGAGTGGTGTATAATCATTGAGACTGGGAGATGCAGATGTTACTTTTGTTTTTATTAAACAAAAGGACAAGAGAACAGCACTATACTGCTAGCACAACTTCTGCTCATTGATAGTATGCTGTCTGTGCAGATACTAACACAAAGCTAGCAAAGAACGCAGAGCGATGATAAAACTGGCTGCATCCCAACCTCAGGTCAGAAGCTCGAGCCTGATCTTCAACAGGTAACAAAAGCAGTAACCCTAACGTTCATGTGGTGTAATCTGTTTTAGTGTGACCTGTTTTATTGTGAAAGGCTCAAGGGAAAGAAAGTTCAACTGTGAACCAGCAGCTTGTTGAAAATAAAATGGCTTGCATGGATTTAGACGGTAAAGGACGAGTCTGAGTTGCTCTACAAAGTGTCACTTAAATTTTTGTCCCTCAAAATGCCACCTGTCAACCATGTCTCCACAGTAGAATCGCAGTGACAATAACTGTCTCTCTGTGTTTTCATCTTTCTGTTCAAAGTTTGTAAATCATCATTAGGATAGGGATTTGTGTCTGTGCTTGACTGTAATATAACTATTATTATTGTTGTTTACTGGTAAATACGTGACAGTGCTCCACCTCTGTCCCATGTAGCCAAGTTCCAGTCAATCCCTATCACAAATTGTTTGAGAAATTACAAGAAAATGAAGCAAAATAAAAAATTAACAAATTTAATCATTTCTGCTGTTTATTGTGATTTTTATGCGGTTCATGCTCTATTAAAATCTACAAGAAGTATAATATGAAAGCAGTATAGTTTTCTTACACAATTAGATGTCTGTTCAAAGGTTGATAGATACAAGAGCAAAACATAAAAACTGAAAGCCAAGTCTACAAAGCAAACACAGAAACTTTGTCATGCAAGCGAAAAAAAAAGACCTGAAGAGTTTGTAGTCTAAGGGTAAATGCTTTAGCCAAGGAAATTAAAATCAGCATGCAAAGAATAACTCTGACATTCCTGTTCACACCCAAAAGTCATTTTAACACAACAATAAACAAAGTTCAGCAGGTCTACAGGTTGTTGACGTAGTCCTCTCCAAAGTCGATCATCTGCTTCAGAGCAGCCAGTATCAGTGTGTCGACGTCATCATCTGGTTGGATCTCAGAGTGGTAGTTCTTGACAGGAAAGATGCAGTACAGTGGAATACCCGATGTCACACTCACTGTCTCCATCTAAATTTCAACAGTTTAACATTTATTAGCATTTATTTTACTTGAAATTTACTTTAATTAAACTAATAAATTAATATTCCAGCTAAAATACTAAAAATTTAAAACATTTTTAAGAAATTACCACTAGAAAAGTACCTGTTCCTTCAAGCGGGAGCTCTTACACACATTTCTTATATTTTCTTTGACTACTCGACAGGCTTCATCAATTTTGGTGAGAATTGCCATTTGGGGAATTCCTGTCAATACACAGAATATCAGAGTTGAGGTGATGTTTGTCAGCTTATTTCATTCAATTTGAGTTTATCCTATAACCAAACTTGGCTCTTACCCATGGCACTGGCTGCAAGTCTGACAGCCTTCATCTGTTTTATTATATCATCACACAGAATTTCCATTTTGCTGGCATCGATCACAGACGATAAAACATGAACTTTGTCATTTAGAGTGAGCACTATGTTGTACTCATGATCATGTTCGGATAACAAAGATCCAGCATTGAACTGGAAAACAATCAAATCAGTTAAATATATACAAATATGTTTCAGACATATATATATATGGAGAGAGAGAGAGAGAGAGAGAGAGAGAGAGAGAGAGAGAGAGTGCAATTGTACATCCCTGGAACAAATTGGAACAAATGTATCCCATCCTCTGATTTTTAAATCTTTTAAACTTCTAACTAACTGTATCTAACTGTATGTGTTATTTAAAGCAAAAATTAAATAGTGTCATTGTATACACCATTCAATAGTGTCTGCAAAAATGCCTTAAACTTCATGATACCTTGTAACCATCCTTCATGTGCCCCTTCATGGCCAGTTTGATGTCTTCCACCTTAGCTCCTCTGTCCTTCTCAAGGCCCATGATGTCACTGAAGGCAAAAGGATAAAAAAAACTTCTGGTCCTCCTTTTTGGATTTTGAAAGTTCTGTACTGTAAAACAGAAGGTTTTAACTATTCTGATAACAGGGTTACCTAATCACTGAAGACTACAAACCTGGTTTCTGGTTTAGTATAAGGCTGATATCTGAAAGAGCAACTATGGACAAAAGTAAAGTGAAACTAATCTGCAGACAGAGATTCAAGAAGCAAACAAAAGATCTGTCATGCTAGTGCAGACTTCATCCTAGGACTTTCGTAGTGCTAATCTTTACTGTGCTGTAGTGGAAAGACTTTAGTTTCAGTTCACTAGTTTTGTTACAAATTGCATCACTTTAGTTTAACAAATTGCACGAAATACATGAGCTTGACTAAACCATACTCGAATTAAAACATACTTTTTTAGAGAAGCTCTTTCCAGAAGCTGCATCTGCCAAAGCTTGAGTGGTCATTCTGCCTTGTAAAAGAGTGTCAACTGAGTTGATGAAGCTGGACTTGCCGGCACCAACGGGTCCATGAAGAAGAATTCTGAGGTGCTGGAGCTCAGAGTTATGAGGCTGGTAATTTTTTATGTACTGGAGATCATTGTTTTTGCCACTGTTCAAAGAAGAATATTTATGAAGTTAAAGCCAAGAAAGTCAAACTGATAGTCAGTGGTGTAGATATGTTGTGATTATGGTGCAGATACAGTGGTGAGACTATGGAGGATGTTGCAAACACCAACAAGAACAGGAAATTAAGCTGACAACAACCGATTTTTGCAAGTAGATGATTTATGGCGTTTACGTGGCAACAAAAAGCCCATTAAGGGTCAAACACACACTTCCACTTCATTTTCCTCCATTCCTCACTTAAAACTGAAAGAAATGCACAGAATTGAAAAAGAAAACAAAAAAAATACATTTTAAAGAAAGTAATTAATAAAAATATGTAATTTTTTCTGATCCTTTTGATTCTATTGTGTTATGTTTTATCTTACTCTTTGGAAGGTTTACAGGTTGAGACTTTTCTCCTCCCATTGCTGGAAAACATTACAGCACAATAATAACTTCTATACATATGCATTAAAACACTTAGAACATAGCACTCTTTGCTCAAAGATTTTTGTGTTGTATTAGACTTGTAGCAATATTTTCATTGCTACAAGTCTGGCAATCAAACTGTGGAAATACAATTCACTAATACATGTCTATTGATTAAAAATGAATTTAAGGGAATATTTATTATGCTTGTAATACAGTTTTAGCATGTCAAAAAAAATTCAGTTCCCATATTGTCACAATGATCATCCATCACTGATTGTATTTCTGAATGCAGAAGAATGCACACTTTAGTTTTCCTTTCAGTTTTAGCTTTTTGTTGATAGAATTAAAAATAATTCTTACCTGGAAAACTTGTACCTAAGTAATTTTTTCCTGTTGTATGTGCCTGTCGAACTAAAAAAAAAAAAAAAATGACGACCTTTGAGACCAGGAAGCGGAACTAATGGCTTTCACAGTGTTGCAAGCTACAATGATCCAAATATATTCCCATAGAGCAGTGGTTCCCAAAGTTGGGGGCGCGCCCCCTAGAGGGTGCATAGAGCCATTGCAGTGGGGGTGAGGTATGAATAAAATAAAAGAATGCTTTGACACTGCTAGCATAATGGACAAGTGTATGATGGGGCTCTCACACAAGTGCAAACCAGAAGCATCGCCAAATATGCTTCCAAACCAACTTCCTTCCAAGCTGAAGACTAGAAAATGATGAAGCATATCTTGCTTTTGGCACCACCTGCACAACGGTGGTGCCAAGGTAGGTATCCCCGACAGAATTTGTTTCCCCTGCGTCGCTGAGCTGTCCAAATCATGGACAAACAGTGTCCCACACTCTTGATTTTTAGATCACAAACACTTCATATAATGAAATTTTGGAGATGTTAGCTCTTTATATAGTAAAGTTACAGTGGGATACAAATAATACCTGGCTGATCCTGCCACAATTTGTTAGGTAGTCGTTTATTTTATTGTAACCTGTAAATTAGTGCAGTTTACTTTTATCTGTGTAATTGTTTACAAAAGGTTTAAGGTGTGAAAAAAACTGCAATTGAGTTGGAAAACAAAATATGGGTGTGTGTGGTTGGAGGATGGGGGGCCCAGCGAAAAAAGTTTGGGAACCACTGACATAGAGGTTAAGTGACGGAATAGACAGGAAAGGTAAGTGACGCATGCTGTAGGTGGCTTCAGACGCCGGAGATTTGGTGGAAAGAAAGCAAATGGCAGCTTAGAATTTAACAAACATTTTTTTCAAGCTTCCATTATACCAAATATACACATCAATTGTCATATAATTAACCACTACTGCTTAATCATCTCCAACACCATGGGGGACAGCAGGGAGAGTTTAGACGCTCTCCAAGATTACATCGACCGGTGCTTCGAGGGTATAGTTATGATGGGTATGAGTTATAGATGTTTTAAGGCTGTAAAACCTCTCACTACACACTTTATACACTTTTCTCAGACAGGCATCGACATTTTCACGTTTCTCTCTTGTTTAAACACTCTCAAAGTTCAAACCTTCGTAGAAAAATAAGTCCAGTATTATAGAGTGAAACGAAATATCAAACCCTGTTTTCAGGTCCAGAACATGGGAATAGAGCAGCTGCAAGAGAATTCAACATTAAATTCATTTTTAATCAATAAAAATAAATTAGCGAATTGAATTTCCTTAGTTTGATTAATGTAGCAATGAAAGTGCTACAAGTCTAATACAATACAAAGGATTTTGGGCAAAGAGTGTTATGTTCTAAATGTTTTAATGCATATGTATAGATGTTATTATTGTGCTGTAATGTTTTCCAGCAATGGGAGGACAAAAGTCTCGACCTGTAGACCCTCCAAAGAGTAAGATAAAACATAACACAATAAAGTCAAACAGATCAGAAAAAATTACATATTTTCAATCATTGCTTTCTTTAAAATATATTTCCTGGGTTTTTTTTGTCAATTCTGTGCATTTTTTCAGTTTTAAATGAAGAATGGAGGCCAATACAGTGGACGTGAGTGTTTGACCCTTAATGGGCTTTTTGTTGCCACGTAAACGTCTTAAATCATCTACTTGCAAAAATCGGTTGCTGTCAGCTGAATTTCCTGTTCTTGTTGGTGTTTGCAACATCCTCCATAGTCTCATCACTGTATCTACACCACTGACTATCAGTTTGACTTTCTTGGCTTTAACTTCATAAATATGCTTTGAACAGTGGCAAAAAAAAAAAATCTCCAGTACATAAATAATTACCAGCCTCATAACTCTGAGCTCCAGCACCTCAGAATTCTTCTTCATGGACCTGCTGGTGCCGGCAAGTCCAGCTTCATGAACTCAGTTGACACTCTTTTACAAGGCAGAATGACCACTCAAGCTTTGGAAGATGCAGCTGTTTGAACGAGCTTCACTAAAATAGTATGTTTTAATTCAAGTATGGTTTAGTCAAGCTCATGTATTTCATGTCATTTGTTAAATAAAAGTCATGCAATTTGTAACAAAACTAGTGAACTGAAACTAAACGGTTATAAAGCTGCATGTAGAACCAAGCTCACTTGTCTTTCCACTGCAGCACAGTAAAGATTAGCACTACAGAGGTCTTAGGATGTGGTCTGCTCTTGTGTGACAGATCTTTCTTTTTCATTTTTGCTTCTTGAATCTCTGTCTGAAGATTAGTTTCACTTTACTTTTATCCATAGTTGTTCTTACAGATATCAGCCTTATACTAAACCAGAAACCAGTTTTGTAGTCTTCAGTGATTAGGTAACCCTGTTATCAGAATAGTTAAAACCTTCTGTTTTACAGTACAGAACTTTCAAAATCCAAAAAGGAGGACCAGGAACTTTTTATCCTTTTGCCTTCAGTGACATCATGGGCCTTGAGAAGGACAGAGGAGTTAAGGTGGAAGACATCAAACTGGCCATGAAGGGGCACGTGAAGGATGGTTACAAGGTATCATGAAGTTTAAGGCATTTTTGCAGACACAATTTAATGGTGTATACAATGACACTATTTTATTATGCCTTTAAATAACACATGCAGTGTATTTAAAAGTTAGATTTCCAAAAAAACACACACGTGTGTGTGTGTGTGTGTGTGTGTGTGTGTGTGTGTGTGTGTGAAACATTTATATATATTTGTTTAAATGATTTCATTGTTTTCCAGTTCAATCCTCAATCTTCGTTATCCGAACATGATCATGACTACAACAAGGAGCCCACTCTAAATGACAAAGTTCAAGTTTTAGTGTCTGTGATCGATGCCAGCAGAATGGAAATTCTGAGTGATGATTTAATAAAACAGATGAAGGCTGTCAGACTTGCAGCCAGTGACGTGGGTAAGAGCCAAGTTTGGTTATAGGATAAACTCAAATTGAATGAAATAAGCTGACAAACATCACCTCAACTCTGATATTCTGTGTATTGACAGGAATTCCCCAAATGGCAATTCTCACCAAAATTGATGAAGCCTGTCCAGAAGACAAAGAAAATATAAGAAATGTGTATAAGAGCTCCCCCACCCTATTCCGTTTGATCAGCCGCATTCTGTAAACCACGTATGACAGCCTCTCAAACACATCCAAACCACTGGCTTACACACACTTCAGTTAACTACGTGACAAGGCAAGCGTATGTGAGCGAGTGTGTCTGTGTGTGTGTGTGTGTGTGTGTGTGTCATTTCCTGTTACACCATACACGGCGCGACCTCTTCTCAAGTTGCTCTATATGTGCAAAAGAACAGAAACTTGTGGTTTCTAAACATGCAAAAGAAAGTTACAGCGAAGAGACTGCTCCCTGCATACAAAGGTTAAAACCTAATATTGAAAAAACATTTTATCAGCACACAGAAAAGTAATGGTCACGCACAAATGACAATCTTAAAAGAATCAACTCTAACATCACCCAGGACCAATTTGCCATGTGAGACCCTACCAGGCAAAATCCCTCTGAAAACATAGCTTCTGGGATTCCTGGGACACACAAACCCCTCCACCATGATGAGGTAGTGATTCATGGAGGGGGAAATAATAATAATTTTAAAAATAGATGTCAAGAAATCACACCAAACAGGATTAAAACTGACTGGCACACTTTCTCTGTCACATTTCTTTGTCATGTGGTAAGTCCTCAGATGATACAGCCATCATCGGATGCGTATCAGACGGAAATGATCAGGAATACAGAAAACAGTCATCGGTGAATTTGTTGGCTGGTGTGAGACCAATGCGCTCCAAATCAACGCCAGGAAGGCAAGGAGATGGTCATACACTTCAGGAGGAAGTCACCCCCTACAACACTGGTGAACAGCCAAGGAAAAGACATTGAGATAGTGGGCTCTTACAAACTGGACTGGAGTATGAACACAGACATCCTGTATAAGAAAGGTCAGAGTCGACTCCACCTGCTGAGGAGACTGAGGTCCTTTGGAGTCTGCAGGACTCTGTTAAGGACATTCTATGATACTGTGGTAGCATCTGCCTTTTTCTATGCAGTGGCCTGCTGGGGGAGCGGATGCACGGACAGGGATGGGAGCAGGATTGACAAACTGGTCCTCTGGAGTCTGTGGAGGCGGTGGGCGAGAGGAGGATGTTAGTAAAGCTGACATCCATCATGAACAACCCACATCACCCTCTGCATGAGTCTGTGCATGTGCTGAGCAGCTCCTTTAGTGAGAGACTGAAACACCCTCACTGCAGACAGGAGTGCTTTCGCAGATCATTCATCCCAACAGCAGTTAGACTCTATAACTCCTCAATTACAATGTCATGAGTCACTGGACACTGTGGATATCCACGGTCATACTTCATGCATATGCACCTTTTATATGTATGGACGTGTGCAGGTATAGATATATGTGTATGTGTATGTATACATATGTATATTTAGTATGGACGTGTGTGTGCATGCAAATGTCTATACTTATAGATATTTATAGACATCTATTACTTACATAGTAATAGCAGTGGTAGAATAGTTACATTTATGTCTTGCATATTTCCACAACCCTCTATCAATAATCACATACTGTGTATGCTACCGTTGTATATAGTTTATTATCTTACTTATTTTGTTTGTTTGTTTTTATTCGTATTTTTGTATTTATCATATCTTAAGTGAACATAGTGAAAGTGCCAGTCATGTCAAGTCAAGTAATGTGGTATACTGTAAACTGAGTCAAAAATCAAGAAAAGTAAAAAAGAAAGTGAAAGTAACAAAGAAATGTGAAAGTAGCAAGAACTGTATATATACGCTCTGTCTCCCTGCACCTCAAACTGTCCAGAGCCACACAGGAGAAGGTAAGGACTTTCAGAATAACTGTGATATTATTCTTTGCATTTCAATGAAGTTACTTCTTCTTTGTATTCTTTTTTATAAAATTGTAATTTTTTCACAACAATGTAATTTATTGTCATTTAGTTACAATTGGTGGTGCTACCTAAAAATGCTTCCTCTCTCTCTCTCAACCTTGTATTTTCCATTTTCCAGTGAAATTTTAAAGACAAAAGAAAACAACATTAGACTTTCTTTGTAGGTGAGTAATGATTTTATGAAATTACAGTGGTCCCTTGTTTATTGCGGGTGTTACGTTCTAAAAATAACCCGCGATAGGTGAAATCCGCGAAGTAGCGAACTTTACTTTTTACAATTATTATAGACGTTTTAAGGCTGTAAAACCTCTCACTACACACTTTATACACTTTTCTCAGATAGGCATCAACGTTTTCACACGTTTAAACACCCTAAAAGTTCAAACCTTCGTAGAAAACTAAGTCCAGTATTACAGAGTGAAACCAAAGATCAAACCCTGTTTTCAGGTCCAGAACATGGGAATAGAGCAGCTGCGAGAGAATTCAACATTAATGAATCAATGGTACGGAAGTAGAGGAAGAAAGAAGAATGAGATGAGTAAAGTTCGACTTATCGTACTGTTTGGTTTCGCTTAATGCACCTTACGACGTCGACACTGTGTTTGTTGTCTTCTGCTATCGAAGATGTATGTAAATTTGACAAGCTGAACGCATTCTGTAATGTACAGGAGATACGGCACGAGATTGACTGAAAATGGTCTGCAGCCGATCAGGACGCAGAACACAATGCGCTGTAAAAATAAAATAAAATAAAAAAACACATGCAAAATTGCACCAAAAAAATCCGTGAAACAGCGAGCTGAACCGTGATATAACGAGGAACCACTGCACAACATTTCTGTCAGAGATATTTTTTATGTCAGTTTGATATTTGATAGTTGACCTGTCCATGTAATTGTCTTGTTTACAGATATGGGATCATGTAAGTCCTGACTTGCTCCACTTTAGTCTAACAGCAAAACTGTGTCTTTACATTAAACACTGAAAAGCTTTGCAACATTTTGAAAGCAGAAAATTGTTTCCTCACCTCAGCATTTTACTGTGAGACTGGTCTCTGCATTTCTAACTTCTAATCAGATTTTTCCCACTATTGCAAGTCAAATTTGTATAACTATAACACTTGATGACACTTAATTAGTGAAAACAAGGCATGGTAAAAGTTGATTTTGAAATGTCCTGATGTTCATATTTTATTTATGTGTTCATATTATGTTACCATTATGTGAATGTGTTATTTTTTCTTTAGCAACTTTTAGTAAGCCATGGAGGCCTTTTCCAGAGTGAGTATGATGGATATACAGTTATTCATTTAGTTGTTCATTTAGTTTTTAGTGCGGCTCTACTCCTTTACATGATTTATGTGGTTTGCTGCATTAGCTAACTGGTGTGTGTAACAGCACAGCCTCAGTCACAATGTTGTGCATATATTATAAAAAAAAATAAATGACCAAATATTAGAAAATAAAGTCAGGCAGTATTTTTACATGTGTTTGTTTTTCATTGAAACAGGAATAATGAGGATATCCTGGAATTTCTGAATTCATATAAACCTCAAAATCAGGAAGCAAATCATCTCAGAATTTTGTTTTTGGGACCAGTTGGTGCAGGAAAATCAACCCTCATCAACTCTATTGACAGTGTTTTACAACATAGAGTTATTGTTCGAGGTTTGACTGATGCAATCTCTGGAAAAAGTTTCACTCGGAAGGTATCAATCGATCTTATCTATCTACAAACAAATCAAATACTGATTAAATGACTGATTATAGTTGTTTTAAATGAGGATTTGTTACCTCCATATTCTGCTTTCAGTACAAAACTTACAAATTCTCCAAAGGCAGTCAAGGTCATTACTCGTTTGTTTGCAACGACATCATGGGCATGGAGCAAAAGGATGGTGGCGTTCATGTGGAAGACATCAAACTTGCCCTGAGGGGACATGTTAAAGATGATTATGAGGTACACTGATCTGAACTTTAATTTCAAATCAAATCAAATCACTTTTATTGTCACATCACATGTGCTGGTACACTGGTACAGCACATGTGAGTGAAATTCTTGTGTGCAAGCTTCACAAGCAACAGAGGTTTGCAAAATACAAGAAACATAAGAACAAGGAAAATATAAGAATAGGAATATGAGAACTATAAGAATGAATATATGTACAAATATAAGAATGTATGCACATTACTGAATATTTATACCAAATATATTGTCGTGTTTGGGTCAAATCTAAACGATTTACACATTAAAAAACTCATAAATATTGTGTTTTACATTTTGAGTGGTTTAATCAACTTTGTTACATCTGTGGTGTTCCCGGTCAAAAGTGACCGGGATATAAATGTGTGTGTGTGTATGTGTGTGTGTGTGTGTGTGCATATATATAACATAAAATAAAATAAAATATACAGAGGTTAGCAGTTGGATATTGTGCAAAAGAAATGGCATTTATGTACAGTATGGAGTGCATAATGTCAAAGTTCCGGTAAGTGAAAGTGAGGTGTCTAGGAAGTGTTCAGCAGTCTGGTGGCCTGATGGAGAAAGCTGTCCCTCAGTCTGCTGGTTCGGGACCGGATACTGCAGTACCTCCTGCCCAGTGATGGGAATAACGGCGTTACAAGTAACGGTGTTACTTTTTTTCAGTAATGAGTAATCTAACTAATTACTATTCCTATCGTTACAACGCCGTTACAGTTACTAACAAGAAAATGCGGTCGCGTCACTATTTTCAACAAACAGACGGTTGAAGCTGTGTTCAGCTTACCGCTTCTTATATCAGTTGCACGGAAGTAGCTGTAAGTAATCTGGATGCTACAGCTTTAAGCAGCTGCGCGCTCCCGCAGGTGGCAATCACTTTCTCCCCAACGATCACTTTTTGGCACAACACCTGGAGCTAAGAGGCAAAACAATTGCATGAGTGCTTCTGTTTGGCTGAGGAAGAATAAAGTAGTCGTGGTAAGCCAATCACATGACCACTTTAAGATGACAAAGCAACAAGGTGATATATACCAGTTTTTAAATTGTGTTGATAAGCCATGTAAAACCAGAGTCATGATAAACAATATATACGCGTGTTTTTTCCTCAAAAGTTTCGCCACATTTACTGTCTAAGGACAGCGCTAGCAAGCACTCTCTGCTTATGACCAAAAAAATAAAAAAAACAAAACAAAAAAACACCCCTTTGGTGTTGATGGAAAAATGCACCATGTCAACCATTCAAAAAATGATATGGCAACATGACATTTGGTTGTTTAGGTGAGGAGGGCGAGGTTTTAGGAGTGATGGTGAGAGACGAGAGAGAGAGAGAGAGAGAGAGAGAGAGCAGAAAAAGAGAGAGAGCGAGTTTTTAGATGTGAGATTTGTGACGTTTAGCGTGTTTGGAGTGTGTAGTTAATGTGTTGTCTTGTGTAGTTAGTGTGTAGTGTTGTGGATAGTTTTGTGTTGTGTGTCAGAACAATGAGGCGACTGCTGTCTCCAGGTAAAAAACAGGAGGAGTGATACACCTGCTGCTGTCAGGCCTGCAGGTATCAGGCTGTGATGTTCTCCTTTATAGTGGACAGAAATTATTTTTTGGGAGTGGCACAAATAATTTGTGTGGCATCTTATTGAATGCAGAACAGCTGATTGTTCTGTAAATAGTTTGAAATGGTTATAAAAAAGGGTAAATGGCTGCAAATGACTTTGTTGTTTGCAAAACCTGTGCATAGGATTTTAAAAATTGACAATTTATATTTGCATTTAAAGTTATGAAATATGATTCAATAAACATGTTTGTGGTTGTTGGTTTGTGGTTGATTTTATGTTTTTTGTCTGATTTTAGATCAATTGTGTTAATACAGTATGTCAAAATGAAAACATAACTGTAAATTCAGACACGTGAGGTTGTGCTGAAAAGAATTAAAGGTGGAATGTAGAAGTCAAATCAAAAGTAGTCAAAAATGGCCAATTATACCCTGGACCCCAGAGGGTTAAACATTTTTTTTAAAGTAATGCAATAGTTACTTTTCAAGTAATTAATTACTTTAAGAATCTTGTAACTCAGTTACTAACTCAGTTACTTTTTTGAAGAAGTAACTAGTAACTACAATTAATTACTTTTTCAAAGTAACTTTCCCAACACTGCTCCTGCCTGATGGAAGTAGTTTGAACAGTTTATGGCTGGGGTGACTGGAGTCCTTGATGATCCTCCCCGCTTTCCTCAGGCTCTGCTTCCTGTAGCTGTCCTGGAGGGAGGGAAGCTCACCTCCAATTATCCTTTAGGCACAACGCACAACTCTCTGGAGAGCTTTGCGGTTGTAAGCGGTGCTGTTGCCATACCAGGTGGTGATGCATCCAGTGAGGATGCTCTCAATGGCACAGCAGTAGAAGGTCCTGATGATGCGTGGGCTCATGCAGAATCTTTTCAGTCTCCTGAGAAAGAAGAGGCGCTGCTGCGCACTCATGTTTTATGAATCAGAACTTATTGTGTTGCTACTTATTTGTCAAAATATATCTTATATAAGGTATAACTTTCCTGTCATTTTGGTCGCCACTTTAAAACCACCATTAATTTAGGCTTGCTTTACCAAAATAATGTATTACTCAAATTCTTACATAATCACACAGTGTTCTTATCTTTCAAATCTCTACTTTTGAATTGCTTTTTAGTTCATTCCACAACAACAACTGACAAAGGGTGATGAGAGATACCGTTCATGTCCCAGCCTGAATGACAGAGTTCATGTTCTGGTCACTGTTGTTCCTGCTGGCTCAGTGTCTATACTAAGTGAAGAAGTTGTGAAAAAGCTGAGAAAAGTCAGACTGGCAGCCAGGGAAATGGGTACAGTAACAGTTTCAAAATTGTAATACATTATGTGGAATAGTTTTGACATGTAAGTCTATAGACAGTAATAAAAAATAACAACAACAACAAATACATGACATCTTATTAAGTTTTTGTGTTAACAGACATTCCCCAGCTGGCTATTCTCACCAAAGTTGATGACGCCTGTCCTAAGGCGAAACAGGATCCCAAAAACATCTACAAGAGCAAGTACCTGAAAGAACAGGTACATCTTTTCTGTTGGCAGTTTTTGATTTTTGTTTTGCTTTTAGTTTTGAAACCTTTTATAAAATGTTAAGTTACATTTTTTAAATTCAGCACCAAAATCATTTTGTACTTACTAATTAACTGAATTTTATTTAATACTCAGGTCGAAAAATTTAGCCAGCTGCTGGGATTCTCAGTGAACTGCATCTTTCTTGTAAAGAACTACAGTTCAGAAATCAGCATCGATGACGACACTGATGCTCATATCCTGTGTGCACTGAAGCAAATGATTCTCCATGGAAACGACTTCCTCACCCACTTGAATGACTAGATGTGAGACTGAACGCAGTACTGACTAAAATATAAATTACGTCTTGTTATGTTACTTTAGTGAAAACTGCATGGATAACTTGTATTTAGTATAAAGGCATGTGATTGGATTCGAAGCATTCATTTTTGAAAAAAGAAAGTCCTTGAATGTCTGTCTCCAGACGTTATTTATTATTTTATCAGTATTTGTCAGCTCACACACAGTCATGCTGTCATACTGTTAACATTGTCAGTATTAAATGTAACAACTATAATGACAACCAAAAAATGAAAATGATCATGTTTCACTATAGACTAAAGACAAATATGCATCCCTTCATTTAAACAAAAGATTGAAGATTGTATTCATTATACATTAAAATGTGAGGCTTCATTAAATCCCTGTAGAGTGACATTTAGTTGGATATAGTCTTGTTATTTTACTCTGTATGGCAAACTTTAAAAACATTTAGCCAAAGCTACTCTTATATTTTAATATGCAAAAATCTTTGTTATGGTTATGGTAGATTTTTTATTGGACTGTGTCATTTTGTTGTAAAATTATTCAGATTATTCACTTCTAGTTTGTATGAATGATATTTGATTAGTCCCTTCTTTGTTTCCCTCTATGTTATTCCCTCTGTTGGTATTTTGGTGTTTTGGTATTTCATGGGTTCAGATGTTTTTAATTACTTACTGTTCTGATTGAGTAATTAGATAATGTAGTAATCTAGAACATATTCTGCTCTGGAGCAGGTTATGTTCTACAGTAGAGATAAGGAAGTAAGAAATCATCACCTACTGATCAATTTTCTGAAAGATTGTGTCACCATGTATTGAAGATCCCTCGGACACCCGTGTGCAGATAGTATAATTTTTCAGTGTTGTCTAATTTCTTTATTTTCCTGATGATCAGCAAGAAATAAAAATTATTATCAGCAACTTTATAATTAGATTTTTTTTCCCTGCTGGGAAAAATATCTAAATATGTTTTACGTAAATATGTTTTACATTGTTATGCTCACTCTAAATGTCAAAGACATGAACTTTGTCATTTAGAGTGGGCACCTTGTTGTAGTCATGATCATGTTCGGATAACGAAGATTCAGGATTGAACTGGAAAACAATCAAATCAGTTAAACAAGTATATACAAATTTTTCACATATGTGATTTCACAGCGCGATTTCTCTCAAGGGTAATGAGGGATTTCCCCCTTCTGGTTTACATGTCCATGCCTCTGCCAGATTTTTATCCCTGTTGGAACAAATGTATTCCTTCCTCTGATTTTTAAATCTAACTTTTAAATACACTGTATGTGTTATTTAAAGGCATAATAAAATAGTGTCATTGTATACACCATTCAATAGTGTCTGCAAAAATGCCTTAAACTTCATGATACCTTGTAACCATCCTTCACGTGCCCCTTCATGGCCAGTTTGATGTCTTCCACCTTAACTCCTCTGTCCTTCTCAAGGCCCATGATGTCAGTGAAGGCAAAAGGATAAAAAGTTCCTGGTCCTCCTTTTTGGATTTTGAAAGTTCTGTACTGTAAAACAGAAGGTTTTAACTATTCTGATAACAGGGTTACCTGATCACTGAAGACTACAAAACTGGTTTCTGGTTTAGTATAAGGCTGATATCTGTAAGAACAACTATGGATAAAAGTAAAGTGAAACTAAACTTGAGACAGAAATTCAAGAAGCAAAAAAAAAAGATCTGTCTCGCAAGAGCAGACCACATCCTAAGACCTCTGTAGTGCTAATCTTTACTGTGCTGCAGTGGAAAGACAAGTGAGCTTGGTTCTACATACAGCTTTATAACCGTTTAGTTTCAGTTCACTAGTTTTGTTAGAAGTTGCGTGACTTTTGTTTAACAAATTGCACGAAATACATGAGCTTGACTAAACATAATCAAATTAAAACATACTTTTTGAGTGAAGCTTGCTCCAGAAGTTGCATCTGCCAAAGCTCGAGTGGTCATTCTGCCTTCTAAAAGAGTGTCAACTGAGTTGATGAAGCTGGACTTGCCAGAACCAGCAGGTACATGATGAAGAATTCTGAGGTGCTGGAGCTCAGAGTTATGAGGCTGGTAATTATTTATGTATTGGAGATTATTTTTTTGCCACTGTTCAAAGAAGAATATTTATGAAGTTAAAGCCAAGAAAGTCAAACTGATAGTCAGTGGTGTAGATATGTTGCGATTATGGTGCAGATACAGTGGTGAGACTATGGAGGATGTTGCAAACACCAACAAGAACAGGAAATTCAGCTGACAGCAACCGATTTTTGCAAGTAGATTATGACGTTTACGTGGCAACAAAAAGCCCATTAAGGGTCAAACACTCATGTCCACTGTATTTTCCTCCATTCTTCACTAAAACTGAAAAAATGCACAGAATTGTCAAAGAAAACAAAGAAAATATATTTGAAAGAAAGCATTTCTTGAAAATATGTAATTTTTTCTGATCTGTTTGACTTTATTGTGTTATGTTTTATCTTACTCTTTGGAGGGTTTACAGGTCGAGACTTTTGTCCTCCCATTGCTAAAAAACATTACAGCACAATAATACATCCATACATATGCATTAAAACATTTAGAACATAACACTCTTTGCCCAAAATCTCTTGTGTTGTATTAGACTTGTAGAAATACTTTCATTGCTACATTAATCAAACTGAGGAAATACAATTCACTAATTTATTTTCATTGATTAAAAATTAATTTAAGGAAATATTTATTATGCTTGTAATACAGTTTTAGCATGTCAAAACAATTCAGTTCCCATAGTGTCACAATGATCATCCATCATTGATTGCATTTATGAATGCAGAAGAATGCACACTTTAATTTTACTTTTAGTTTTGTTTAGTTTTGTTGATAGAATAAAAAATAATCCTTATCTTGAAAACTTGCACCTAAGTAACTTTTTCTTGTCGTGTGTGCCTGTTGAACTAAAAAGAAACGACAACTTTTGAGACCATGAAGCGGAACTATTGACTGTCACTGTGTTGCAAGCTACAAGGTTGGCAAATACCTTCACATACTTTCCTTTTTACAAGTCTTGTTTTGTCTTCTTACTGGCGAGTACAACACCGTCTACACTGTACATCAATTTCTTTCAGAATAAGCCATTCATCTCATCTTGTGGAGATATTTTAAACAAAGATGCTTAGTTAATTTTAAGACCTATAACATGTATCCTGTAATTATGCCACAGCAAAAAGCTGAAAGTCTTTTTTATGCTGAGATGGGCCTCCCATAGCTCCACCTGTAATACCTCCACAGCCCACATGAGGGTAGCAACCCAACAGCTAAAGCTTGTACGGCTTGAGTCATGGAACAGGGCAATGATCTCAAGTTCAACAGGAAATTTACAACGTGCCAATGAAACAGTGGCCATGCATCATACTGATGTCTTTGAATGTTCATTTTAATCTTTCCCTCCTTCAGACACAAAAACTAAATAAAAATAAAAGGTGTAAAAGTTTAAAATAGAAATCTCTCAGTCCTTTCAAAGCCTCTCGTGTTAGTATGAATCAATAAACAATCCCAAACATGCTAGCAGAACACCAACATGATAAAGTCAGATGAAGTCACTGAAAATGGATCTCTTAAAGATGTAAATAATATTAAACACAATATAAACAAGGACCATTAACATGTGCGACTCTTAGACCACATGCAGAATGAGGTTATTTTGTGGCTGCATGTCTGTTTGCTGTATCCATGCTTTTCTGACCCACAATACCCCTTGCCATGCTCTCAACTGAAGAGACAGCCTTCAAAAAAGTACTGTAGGTAATCAGCTGTTCAAAACGTGTGCTGCTAAACGTGTTGTGTGTCACACTAGTGGCACAAGTTGTGATCTCTGACTGTAATTGTGGATCTGAATTAGGTTCAACGAGGCAGAACATCTCCTGAGTCAGTGTTACATCGATGTAAGTGGAGGGAAGTGTTAATTAATCTCTGGATAAAAGGCCGAATCATATCAATTGTATTGTTTAGCAGACTTTAGAAGATAATTAACAAAGTTAATTATTCCAGAATCATGAAATTGAGGTGCTGTTAATGCATTAAGTGCTCGTCTTTCATGCACTGGAGTGAACAGCTTATCCACAAAGCACTGCAATATTAAAGTGAACAGCTCAGGAAAATGACCAGAGAAATCACACAAGTCAGATATTTCTGTGATGCACGCATCAAACCCCCGAGTTAGCACCAAGTCCAGTTTGTGTCATTTTTCATGAGTGGAGCCAGTGACCCACTGGGTCAGGTTAACACAGTCTATAACATTTAGAAAATACTTGACCAGAGGTTTAGACTCAAACCAGACATGAATATTAAAATCACAGAGCAGTAAAAGACTGTCAGACACAGAGGCCATGGTAATGCCATCTAGAGCAAGTATCTGATTAGACACCATGTTTCTGAGATTTTTAGAGCAGAGTACAATAACCTCAGTTTTATCTGAATTTAGAACCAGGAAATTATAGTTCATGTCTTTAGGATATTGATATGGCTTAAAGATATTAACTGAGATGAGTTTTGGGGGTGATTTGTGGCAGAAGGATACCACCACTAGTGAAAGAGGAGGTTTACAAAATGGTAGTGAGATCTGCTGTGATGTATGCTTTCAGAATTGTGGGACTGACAAAATGACAGGAGGCAGAGCTGGAATTGGCAGAGTCAAAGATAGGTAGGCATTTCAGTGGGAGTAACTGAGTAAGTGTCTGAAATTGACAACATTAGAAATTAGTACATCAGAGGGATGGGCAAGGGGAAAAGATGACTATATACAGTATATGCTCAGAAGGGCAGGTGGGGAAAGTGGAGTCTTTGCCTTAAAACATAAAGCATTTCGAGGCAACTGTTGGAGACAGCTGTAGAGAAAGGCTCACAGAGGAATTACATCACAGAAGACAAGAAAAGCAAAACTAAAAGCAAAAACACAACAAAAACTAACTCTTAAAGTAAAACAGAAAGTGCAATAGCTAAAGAGGGAAAACACAGACATGAATGAATTAAATACAGTAAACTTGACACCAGAGGATGGAATACTGAGAGAAGAAAACTATAAAAAGCTAGGAACTGGGATCAAGACTAAATACAAGAATAAACGATCTTGAAATCTGAGTAAACAAACCCTGTGTGATTCATTTACTTAACCTGCATGTCAGTAATTCTAAAAGTAATGTGAACAAGAAAACTGTGCTTCTTTAAAGTCACATGGCTTACTTGAAAACAAATAGATGAATATGAAAGTGAAAGCAGTAGGAAAATTAATAGAATACCCCCACATGTTAGCATTGCAGTCATTGTGTCCAGAACCACGTAGGAGAAGGTAAGACCTTTTCAGTTATGCTGCTTTGACTCAAATTCAGTAACAATACCAATAAGAAAGACAATTAGTTCACTGTGTAGAAAGTTACAATCACAGTGTTGTTTATTCTGCTATCAGAGATTTAATTATCCTGAAGCATTACAGCTGCAAGATGAAATTATTTTTTATTGTTTCTTATATATTGTTTTATTATACTACTACAAACATTTTCTACATGCTTTATTGCTGAACCTTAGGGATTTCTCTCTCTCTCCCTCTCGCTCTCTCTTGCTTGCATGTCTAATAACTGATTGCAATTAATAACTAATTCAATTTTAGATACTTTCACAAAAAATATAAATTCAGTAACTAGGTATTCTTAAATATATGTGTTGATTTGTGTGTGTGTGTGTGTGTGTGTGTGTGTGTGTGTGTGTGTGTGTGTAGGTGTGTGTGTGTGTGTGTGTGTGTTAAAAAGGAACTCTGATAAAACGTGTGAGTTCACCTAACTTCTCCTGGAGCATATCTACTTTCCACTGTGCACACACCCCTTCCATTCTATTGTTTTCATACTGAATTTTTGACATAGGGATGTTTACCTCTGTGTAGCGTCCTCTCCTCTTTTAACAGCTGCTGGACTTTTATAGGAGAGGTTTGATGCACCAAATGCTTTCAGTTGGTGGAAAGTCTGAACTGCAGGTATTTCAGCACCGAGACTTGAATGGAAAAGAAAAAATAGAAATAGGAGGTAGAATAGAAAATAATTTAACATTGTCTTAATGAAATATGCAAGATCTTCCCTGATAAAACGCCAGATGGTCCTTCTCCTGTTTAGTTTGGTTTTTGAGGATGTGGTGTCCATGTTATCCAAAAAAGATTTTTACATTTCAAATCATTTGAGCACATAGAAGTTTTCAACTTTGATTGAGCAAATCTAAATTGAGTTTTCCCCCAGAGAAGACGGTGATTATTCTGGATTATATTCACATATAGCTTCTTATTTACATGATAGAGCTTTAACCTGCTTTTGTGGATGGCATGTCGAGCTTCTGTATACACAGAAGGTGATTTCTGACAGTGTTCCTGAGGCCTTGCAGTGATTTTCAGTGACAGAAGCATGCCTGTTTTTAATGCAGTGCAGCCTGATCGTGAACACCCAGTGTTATACCCAATCATGTCACTGATCTGTTGTAAATTAACCTATTTAGCTGCAAAGTGTTCTTCTAGCTGTTTCTTGTTAGCACCATTTACTTTTCCAGCATTTTGTGCCCACCTCCAAAGTTTTTTTTGTAGCATGTTGCAGTCATCATTTTCACAATTAACTATTAAATGAATATTTTTATTAGCTTGTATAAATATACTTATAACTTATATTTATACTAATTACTAATATTTTTCATGAAATAGTCAAATATCTTAGTTTAAACATCTGTTATATTCAGCGCCGTAGCTCCGCAAACGCACATAACGCACACTGCGTAGGGCACCAAATGGCCGGTAGGGCACCAAAAAAATCAGGGTCGTAAAAAAAAAAAAAGTAAACCATATTAATACTATAAATATCATATGCATTAATATGGTTAAACAATACAAAAGCAACATAAAACAATTTTCCCGAGAAAAGGGGTGAATCTGCTTTGTGCCCTGTCTCCAGTCTCCTCCTGGTGCCCCCCCCCCACTCCCAGTGGTCTGTTCTATAATGCCTCAATTCGGTATTGGTAAACACCTGTTTGAACATGGCCTCGAAACGGCAACAGGAGTCGGGAGCGGAGAAAAGAAAGAAGAAGAGGAAGCGTGATGAAACTCAGGCGTCGCTTGCCGGTAAGGCAATGTTTAAATAATAACAATAAAAAAAGTTCATTATTGTAGCCCTTGCTTGCACGCTCATGTCCGTCAACTCTGTGATAGCTCCTGTTAGCAGTGTTCATACTGTGTTAACAAATGTTGCAAATGATTGATGTTGGGTAGTTTGTTTACGTTGTGGATATGAATATAGAATGGACTACTAAAAGCAACTCATCATGGTCACTCAATTGACGGTTTTCAGATAACGTTAGCAATCGTGAGACTAGCATTTCCCTCCTCAGGTTGCTAGCTGGCTAACGTCATGCATGCTACTGATTAACCTTAACTTTGGGATAGGTCAGTGATGCAGTCAAGTATTATTATCAGATTAGACAAGATTACTTTGTATGTTGCTGCATTTCAGGATATCTATAAAGACGCATATCTTATTTATGCGGCATAAATAAGATATAGGTTTCATATTACAGTGTAATATGAAACCTATATCTTCCAGTAATATAGATTTCCTACTTGCGCATTTATATCAAATTATGTACAGCATGTTTATATTGCCATTTGCCATTATGAAAATCTATACATGTAAAATATAGTTAGTAATTTTTAAATGTACCAGTGACTTACTTAATTTATTAGTCTTATAATGCAATTTTTCGTAGGCCTACTGTAGATTCAAAATTGTATTTCTGTAAAATCCCTGAATATTTTCTCTTGTATGCAGGGTCAATGCTTAAATATGTTCAAGGAGGATCTCAAGGACAGGATGAACCATCCAGTAGTAGTGCCATCCCTGGACATCAACCACCAGCCATTGTAGACCCTGCAACAATCCCTAGCCAAGAAGAACAAGAACCATCAACCACCAGTTCAGGTACAGTTCCATACACAAGTACCACTGAGAGTCCTGTCACTGAGAGACTATCAGAAAGTGACACTGTGGAGACATGTGTGCCCCCTTCAACCGATCCTGCTCTTTGGCCAGCTCACATTGTAGATGCTGATCGTGTTGAAATTGTGCGGAGAGGTCCTTTTAATGTCAGCTCTGATTTTAATTTTCCAAAGGGGCCTGAGTATTTATTTGTAACAGTATTTTTAACCTCCTTTAACCTTATTTATTTGTTTAACTGTCATGTTTGTTGTTATTTAATTAAACAAATTCCACTGAGAAATTCAAAAGTATTAATGTTTTTTTTTTTTTTTTTT